>JAQQSU010020518.1:0-10027 GCA_028627135.1 Pseudochirops cupreus | reverse complement strand
TTTAATTTCTATTTCTGAGTTTGTTTTAGGTTATCTAATTTCTGTTTTGTCAACTTGGATATTTGATATTTTTGTAGATATTCTCACATTTTATTTAAAATGCCAGGCTTTTCAGTTTTAGTTTAGGGTTCAATTAACTTTTTGCCATATGGTATTTTTACAGATTTCTCCTACTTTGTTTTTAGCAATTTTCTTATTCACTTGAGGATTTTGGCTTTGTAGTGTGGATTTTATTTTTCTTTGGTTCAATGAAAGTCACTAATGGATTATGAATTTTATTTGTCATTTCATTTTATTTTATTTTATGTAATCCATTACTCCTGGGGGACTTACTATTTTGATGCCAGACTTGCCATGGACAGATCAGTTTTATTCCCATTGAAGCTTTAAACTCCCCAAATCAACCATTAGCCTTAACGAACCCAGAAGGGGAGACTAAAATTTTGAGCCACTACAATAGGCATAATTTTTACTATTCTTTTAGATTAACTTTGCCTTGTTAATATATCTTGTTCATTTTCAATTCTTTTATTTTAATTTTCCTTTTCAATTATTTGAGGAATCATTAATTCTCTTTCTTTCCTTCCTTCTTTCTTTAATTCTGTTTTCTATCTTTCTTTCCTTTCTTTGTTCCCTACACAATCTTCTTTTTAGTTTTATATTTTTATTCAAAGTATTGAGTTAACTATGGACCCAGAAATTTTGGTATATTTACTGGCAACTTCCAAATCTTGAGTATACATATATATATGTGTGTGTGTGTATATATATATATATATATATATATGTATATATATATGTGTGTGTGTGTGTATATATATATATATATACATTTAAATTATCACTATGTTTTGAGTCCCACACCAGTTTGTCTTTAGTAATATTTCTTCTATCATATTTCTTTCATTAATTTTTTTTATTTATTCCCTTGTGATCTGCTTTGAGATTATTTAAATTTCTGTTTTTTAATTTACTTATAAAATTGTTATGCCTTAGAAAATTATAATTTTTTGAACACCTTGTATATGTTAAGAGTAATGCAAGGCATTTTGTTATGTTTACCTAGCTCTTTCCAGGTGATTAGATTTTTTTTCCATTTTTATTTTTCTATAATTTCTTTATATAATATTTCTTTTAGACATCCAATTCTGGGAAAGAAGAGTTAAAATCCTACTATGATGGTATTCAAACATTTGTTTTTCTTGTTGTTGAGTTTATTTTGTTTGGTGGGGGATTGGATTTTTATGTATTTTAAATTTCAGTTAACTCTTCTTTAAAATATGTAATTTCCATATTAATTGAAATAGATGGTATATTTAAGAACAATCTAATTTTCCTCTTTTTATTTATTGATAGTATAATTTATGTAAAAAAGAGCAAGTTTTGTTTTGTTTTCGTAGTTACCTGGGATATGTTTTATTCTATCTTCTTAGAATTCATTTGTGTTCCTCTATTATAGTGTATTTTTTTCCTCTAAGCAAAATATTGCTGATCACTGACAATTGTCTGTTTTTATTTACTTACATGTACCTCTTAATATGTTTTTCTAATACATGTTCTGCTGTTTTGATGAGCATATCAATACTTACTACAATTCCCTCTTACTTCACTGGTACAACTCCTAACCCAGACTTTGAAAATACATGCAGATACATAATCAGAGATATTAAAATTTATGGATATGAGCTTTTTAAGTTCTTCCTACTATTCTCCACTTTTTGTTGGTAATATGCAGAATTCTCTGTGTTTTAAGGATTAATTAATCTGGGAACCTCTCACACATGTACTACATTGGCCTGGACCTTCTATCTGTGTTTCTTTAAATCATCAAACAATACTGTCTGCTCTCAAGGACCTTAGTGTTGTAATAGAAAAATCAATATGCAAATAATTATAAAGATCGCTATATAATTAACAAAAAGAAAGCTCATTCAATCATTGCTTTCAGTATATATCACCTTTGAGAAAGGTCTACCTCCTAATTCATCTGTATGTCAGAAATCTGATATTATTTTCTTTTCCCCACAGGAATATTTGAAATCTATCAGAGAATTTAAAATATTTTTTTTCATGAAAAAAATGCACTCATTGTGTTGTATCAGCATGGGGTAGGGACAATAAAAGAGCTCTTCATTTCCTTGAAAGCCATACAGTCCATTTCTCAAAGATCCTTCTTTTCAATAATATCCTTTCAGTTTTGCCTGATAGCAAGGGGATATGGAACATATCTGCCTCTAATGAACTAAAGATGAGTATCATGAAGATGGCACCATAGATGGTGGTGGCATGTGGTGGCTGTGGTGGCATGAAGATGGCATGTGATGGCTATGATCATGCAGTCTCACATAAATATTGAGCCACTCTGAAGAAAAAACAGGGGTGAAGATGGCCTTAAGCAGGCATATGTCAGGAACTGTTTCCTTGGCAAGAGAAAGTGTTCACACAAAAGCAAAATGCTTTACCAGTACCTTTCTGATGTTGAGAGGAAGGCTTTCTAGTATGTTGGATAAGTGTCTTATGGTGAACCCTTGGGAGGATGTGGAGAAGAGTCTGACAAGACATACAAACTTGAACAAGCTTCTATTGGCATCATTGGAGGCAACTCCCTAAATGATGAGAACACAGATGCATTTGAATATTTGAGAACAAATTTTGCCATTAGACTAGTTTCCCTTGCTTTTCAATATATCATGGAATTAGTACAGGGCAGGTAGCATTTGATTTTTTTTTCTTTGAAGAAGAGCCAAGATTTCAAAAATAGTGATAGGTTGGCTTTATGCACTGCTTCTGACTGAGGTTTATATAAACCAAAAGTTTAGGTGTATTATATAAAAATGAAATGAGATTCTCATACTTCATTCAATAGTTAACAAAAGGAGATTTCCTTACCCATAGCAACAGAAACATATCAAGTAAGTATTGTGATTACCATGTGTTGGTTCCATTCAGTCTAGTTCCCCTTCCTCTAAAGTGCCCATGGTGGTCCACCACAGAGAATAGCCAGAATTTCTTGTAGCTTTTTGACTCAGGGGACCAGGAATTTATGTCAAAGAGCCAAGCCTTTAAACAAACCTCAAGTGAATAAAATCTCAAAGACGGTTTCAGTAATTCTAAAGAAAAAAACAACAACAATCCATTTTACTTGGTAGGGAACTCTGGAAGATACTTCTTATACCTCAGAAAACTGAACATTTCTAAAGGGGGTGATGGCATGAAAAATGTCATTAAAATTAGGCAAAGTATATAGTGGATATTGAGTCATAGTCATTTGAGATTAAGCTAAAAACGCATGGTGGCATACATGTCAAATGTATTTATTCTTCAGCAGTTATAGTTCATTCACTTACTAACATTTTAAAGTAATAAGGGATGGAGAAAGTCTCAACTTTGGTGAGAAAAAAAAAAAAGAGGATTTAATCCAGGAATCAAACTGATTCAAAGATTATTGAGGCAGCATAGAACATACACAAATCAGTTAGATAATATATGTGGTTAAATTAATATCTATTCTATGGTAAGTTAAAACTCCAGGAAGATTTTTATGGGTTCACTGTCAAATTTATTTGAATCACTGATAGGGTGAATCATGGGGAGAATGTATATGTATGATGCTTTTATGAATATTGTCAGAGGTATTTTTTTAAACTTGGCTGAGTTTTCACTTGAAAAGTTAAGAAAGAAAAAGACTTAATAATAATAACAAAATATGGGATTTTAGCTGGGGATTTTCATTTGCCCATGCCTTGTGAAATAGAACATAATCTTAAGGTTTAATAATTTTCTATCACTAGCTATGAAGTATACATATACTGCGTATATTTGAATGAGGCAATGAAGTATAGACAGTGGGTCTGTTTTATAACAAGAATAGTAATAATAACTGTAAAGCACCTGCTATGTGTCAGATTCTGTACTAAATGCTTCATAAATATCATCAGATTTGATCATCAGAAAAACTGAGGGGTGGAATAGTTCCTATTAGTCTCCCTATTTTATAGTTGAGGAAACAGACAAAGGTTAAGTGATTGGTTCAAAGCCACACAGCTAATAAGTGTCTGATGCCAGATTTGAACTCATATCTTCCTAAATTCAGGGCCAATTTACTATCTAATGTGCTACCTAGCTGTCCAAGTGTAACAGTAATGAGATTTGAAGTTCCTTTTGGATTGCTAAGAGGTACTTTAGCACCTAGTTCAGATAAAACTTCTGTTAAAGAAACAGAACGTATGAACTCCTGTCTCCTGTTGCTGATGTAACAGGAAGGGGCTGCACAGGGAGAGGCAATACTGAATATAGGGAAAAGCCCCAGAGAGGGAAACATAGATCTTCTTGGAGTAAACTCTGTGGAGGTAGAAGCTGCTGGTGCCGGGGAGGCTGAAGAGGAAACCCCCCTCCTAACACTCCCAGGCTGGAGAGAATGATGTTGACTTTGAAAACCTGGATGGAGTGATTTTTATTCTGGGAGCCAGCTGAAACTTCAGCTGAGTCCAAGGGCCAGCCATAGCTGTTGAGGCTGTTGAGGATTTATGAGGGCCAGCAAGAGTTGCTGAGGCTGCTAAGTATTTCCAAGGGCCAGCCAGAGCTGCCAAGGGAATGAGGAAGCATGACTGTGGGGCTGGTACTTTTTATGAACCTGTTAGTGGCTTCGTTAAGCCTTGTCTTCCCAGGAACAGAGACTGTGAAGGATTTGAAATGCATTGGACAGTGTGAGCTCCAATGTGGAGCAGAAACTGAACAGAGAGCTGGACAAGGACCTGGGAGCTGTCTGCCTTTGAACCCAGGGGACAGTTTGGTGAATCCAGATAGGATCTGGGACCATGGAAAGGGATCCAGGGAATCTGAGAAACCACTCTGAGTCAAGCTGAAAGAATACTTTACTTGGGCACTGTGTACTGACTGAGAAATTGTATATTTACTAGTGACCTAGGGGTGAAGGGTCTGTGTATTTTCTGATGATTAAATAGTGAATGATGAAGGATGATTGAAGGACTGAGTTGATTGAATGATTGATTGACTAGATGGTTGTACTTAGTGATTGAAGACTGAATAAGTGACTGATTGAGTTAATTTAGTGTGCCCCCATGAATGGAGAACTTTGACTATTGTACTCTGTGCTCCTTGGGGAGGCAAACTTCCTTAACAATGATTGAATGATTGAGTTACTAAATGATCGTTATTTGTTGAAAACTTTGTGACTACTGTGGTGAAAACTATGTGGCCATTTTCTGGGATAAGTTGTTGTGAATGCTTTATTTTTATTTTTCTGTGATAAGTTCTGACATTATGAATGCTGTACTTGGATTTACTGTGAATGTTTTGATTTGTTATGGAATAAATAGAGTGTTCACTATACATGTAATCAGAACCTTAAAAGCTGTTCACAGCAGCATTCTTCTGAAAAGCTGCTTGTGGTTGGCTTTACATTAAGTTCTTTTAAAGTGATTTTAGGACTTCTATCTTGTTTTGTTCTCAAAATACACATATGAGAAAAGATAGAAGTAGACAATCAGACTACTCTAGAAGGCAACTAGACATTTACCCTTGTCCTATGTGATGTTACCTATATTTAAAATTTTTTTTCTTATCCTAGTGAAATGTGAAGATAACGGGAAATATGATATAATTGATAGAAAACTGGCTTTGCAGCAAGAAAAAAATACCTCAAACTAATTTCTTCTTTCTCTATATCTAGTTCTTATTTTATTACACAACATCATATAAAGTCTAAATCAGATAAGATTCGTTGCTTCTAATTCTTATCACAAAGGGCTTTCCAATGGCACACAGTTTGTTTTAGTATCTGTGGAAGAGGCATTGCATTTTCTGAAGGTTAGAAACACTAGCTGAATGAAGGGCTTCAGGAAAAAAAAAGAAAAAGAATTGGGGTCATGAGTCACTTACATCAGGTGGGATTTGTCAACATAATAAGACATATTGATGAAAGATTTAAACTTAATTAGAGCAATTTTCTAAAGACTAGATAAAGGAAGCAGCTTAGAACCTTAGTCCAGTGGTTCCAAACTCGAATAGAAATGGGGGCCACTGAATTGTACCTGAAGATCTCTTTGGGATATACATTGACTTAGAAAATCACATAATAACACTAACAATGTTGTATTTTTACTTATTTTGTTAAATAATTGTCAATCACATTTCAATCTTCACTAAGTTTTGATACATTAGGAAGTATTTCTGGCTGCAATGTTGTTGGTAGGCTGCATGATTCACACTTCTGCCTCAGTCTATGAGATTGAAATAAAAAAAATCAAAATGTATTTCAAGGAAAGAAAAATAATATCAGTTCTTCTTAGTAGTGGGCTCAAATAATTATAATTAACTCTGAGCTTATGTAGATATCGTACATCTCAAAATTTCTAGATTCTTATTTCCTTGAAACCAGAAATCCAAACTGGCCACATTGTAACAGGTTTATTTATTCTTTTTTTATTTACAGTGTAAATAACTCTTGCTCTTTGTCTTTTGAACTGACAATTCTGTGAAAGTATGGGAAAATATGGGCTTTATTAGAGCATGACAAAAATACTGTGTTGGGAAAAATCACTTTTTAAAAAAGTTTTCCATTAAGAAGTCTTGTAGTTTCTCTCTCTCTCTCTCTCTCTCTCTCTCTCTCTCTCTCTCTCTCTCTCTCTGTCTCTCTTTCCCTCTCTCTCTCTCTCTTTTTCTCTCCCCCCATGTTTTGCACAATCTAGCACTTTTGCATATGATTATTCAAAGTGAACATTGATGGTTATGTCCTACTTGGCATCCTGATCTATTTCCTTGACACAGAAGTGGTAAATGGTCACATATTGCCATGAGTACATTTGCAAACTATCTGAATATGGAGTATATCTACATTTTATTAGATGCTTAGACATTTTTATAACAGAAGCCTATGGGGGGAAAAGAGGTACCATGCCTTTTTTATTAGAGATATTCTTGAGATTTTCCACATGAAAAAATATCGATGGATGAAGCTACCCTTCTTCACTTTGGTTTTCATTTTTGTCCTGTTCTGATACTTTAAATGTTTCTACTGAGCTGGAGCCTGCCATTCCCTTGAAGTAGTTTACATGTTCAGTGAGATTTGGCCTTTTGTTTAGTCACATAACTCAGTTCACCTCGGTAATAATTCTTCTTCATCATTCAACAGCTCTATTCTTCAAAAAGGAAAAAGAAATCTAACTTGCCTGTCCCCTTTCTTCCATTTGTAAGCTCATGATTCATGCCAGAAAACAATTTCAAATTGAAACTGCCACTGTGACTTACAAATGCCTTTTGTCATGCCTTTGTAATTGTGTGTCTATCTGCAATAAACCAAACTTTTAGATTTCTAATATGTGGCAAATAATTCCTTAAGATAAAGCAAATAAGCACCACCAACTCTCCCCAATGCAGTGTGTTCCCATGAAGTTCCAGTTTCAGAAAAGAGACAATTTCTTTAGTTTTACAAGCAGTCTATTTTATGGTATACAATCAGCTTCGGCCTAAATTGACTGGTTAGTTTTTAAAAGCTACCAAAAATGTTTGAATATTTTGATCAACTCACCAATTTAATAACAAAAGCAGATATGAAGCACCTTCTGTGTATTGGACATCATGTTGTTGTATGTGCTGGGGAGACAAAAAAGAAAAATGAAACACCCCCTGCCTTCGAGGAGCTTACATTATATATTTAATTAAATGTTCAAACAGTTTGTGCAAGAAGATGGTCAAAAAGAAGACAACTATTTAATATAAACAGCCAAAGCCATATTATGCCCTATTATATAGATGTCAGAATTTTGGAGCAACCACTCAATTCCTTTGGTTTAGTAGCTTGAAATCAAGGCAATCATCTGCAGAAGAAAGAAATCGTAATAAAATAGGTTTTAAGAAAAAAGTGTTGACATGTTTGGCAAATGGGATTCAGAAGATTTCCTCGCTATCATTATCCTTTATGCTTGATTTTCAGGGAAGAGTTAATGAATAAAAGTAAAAAGAGTAAAATAATAAAACAGACTTTGTCAAGTCGTTCTAGACATGTCCGTAATAGCTCAAAAGGGGAGAGCCATGACTAGTTTGGAATTTACTGAAATGTTCACAGTAGTTCAACCTAGAGAAGAAATTCCTAACAGAAACAGAATAATAAATGAACTGCTTCATAAGGTTTTCACTTTCTGATTACTAAAAATTGTCACACATAGACTTGTTTACTGGTCAGGGATAGGATAGAGGGGATCATTCAGAAATTGGATGAGATGACTTTTTAGGTAACTTCTCAGACCTGAGATTCTATGAGTCTATGAGATTTGAGGATTTTCAGGGTTGAAATAAAATGTGCAGACTAGTTTCAGAAGAGAAAATTAATCATTTGATCAGAAGATGCTGATGTCTATAGACTGCTGCTAAACATGTTAATTCTTCTTTACATTCCTGTGTTCTTTTCTTTTCTTGTTCTATTTTGGTTTTTAAATAAAAGTAATTTCATCATACATTTTACAACAAATTAAGGGGTCATATAATTTTGAAAAATCCTGTGAATGAGCATATGGATATACTGGTGATATACTGATAACTGTGTAGCAGAATCAAAACCAGACTTGTATTCAACAGAACTCGTTTCTAGTTGACAATCTGTCACTATATGTAGTTTTCTGACCAAGTACAAACCCATTCGCCCCTAAAAGGTTCAGTTTTCTGATCTGGAAAAATGAAGGTATCGGAGTAAAACTTCAAGGATCCCTCTATATCCTACATTCTACCATTCTAGGGTTTGGATAGTTCTCTTTTTGCAGCTTGCTATAAACATATTCTATCGAAGATTTTAGATGATAACTAACAGTGTCATCCATTGAGTTTGAATTAAGAGGGAAAAAAGGGAAAAAAGGGAAAGGGATAATACATGGGCAGCCACCAGAAGTGGGACAGAAGGACTTCAGATTAATTTCCCTTTTTTAGAATGATCAGTGATCTAAAGCTTTGAGAGGCCAGCTGCGGCGAGTCAGCATGAGGGCAGAGACAGTGTGTGTCCTAATAAAAAGGAGTTTTGATCTGAGTGGGAGTTAGAAGTTGAGTGGGTAAACAGAGATAGTGACTAGCAGAAAAGAGAGGATTTTTTTTTTATTTAAAAAGATCAGTGGGAAAGTTAGTATAACAATCAGCAAGCTACTACACAAAGAGAAGTTCTGCAGGAGTTCAAAGGCAGACAGATAGTAGAGGTCTTTGACATTAACAAGATCCAACAAATGAAAAGGAACACTTTAAGTAAGTTAGAACTACCTGAAAGAAGTAAGGAGCAACAGCTGAGATAGAGAAAAGCTTTTAAAAGAACCATGCAGTCTGATGGGGATCACGTAAAAGGTTCCTTTTTATATATGAATATCAATGGAGTACAAATGTAAAAGCAAGATGGTTTCCCTATGAAAGACAAAAATTCTGCAGAAATTAAGAGATGTGTGTAAGTCGGGGTGCAGGGGAGGTATTATCAAAAGTATCATCTCTAATGTTATTATGACTCATTATATACCTCCTAGAGCCTCACTAATTTGGAGGGAGTTAACAATGGACATGCTTAGCCCCCTCCTCCAAAACTATTTACAATTTCATTTAATTTGCCCCTTTTATCCCCAGAGCAATATCACAAGAAATCCTCCTGGGTTGTACATAGAAAATGAGGCTTTTATTACTCTTTTTTTCCCCCAAATCCTCTTTCATAGCAGAATTTCTTTTATAATCAAAGGTGCCAAGAGGATCCCTCAACAAATATTTCAGTTCATCAAATATTTATTAAATGCTTATAATGCACCAATTTGGTAAAGTATTGAAATCTATACTTTTGATGAGATGACTTCATCCCCAGTGTAGTTTATAATCTAGTAAGGGTGTATGTCACCTATACAAATACTAGTGTTTCAACATTGTAAAGTAATTTCTTTTTTTTTTCTGCATTATTTTTTAAAAATTTATTTTATTTTACATCATTCATTTCCATGAGATATTTTAGTTTGCATCATTCATTTCCACAAGATTTTGAGTTACATATTTT
>JAQQSU010020517.1:0-10027 GCA_028627135.1 Pseudochirops cupreus | reverse complement strand
GATCCATCTTGCTCTACTGGAAATTCAGAGAGGTGATGGGGGGGGGGATATAGGAGAGAGCAGATTGGGGGAGGGGGTATACAGTGGAATTGCTGTTTTGGGGTGGTGGGTAGGGGAAAGATGGGGAGAAATTTTGTAACTCAAAATCTCATGGAAATGAATGATGTAAACTAAAAATAAACCAAATGTTAAAAAATATGATAACTGAGATGCTATTTCCCTTGGTTCATATACATTTAGTAATTATATTACTTTATTTTCTATGGTGCCTTTTAGCAGCAAATTGTTCTTTTCCTTATCTCTTTTGATTAGATTTATTTTTGCTTTTGCTTTGTCTGAGATTAGGATTGCTACCCTTGCTTTTTTTTTTTACTTCATCTGAAGCAGAATATATATATATTATCCTCCAGCCTTTTACCTTTACCCTGTGTGTATCCCCCTGTTTCAAATGTATTTCTTGTAAACAACATAGAATAAGATTTTGGTTTTTAATCCATTCTGCTATCCATTTCTGTTTTATGTGAGAGTTAATCACATTCACATTCACAATTATGATTTCTGTGTCTTTCTCTCTATCCTATTTCTCCCCCCTCCATTTATGCTTTTATCTCTCCCTTCTTGCTTCTCCTCCTTAAAAGTTTCTTTTGACCACCACCTCCCTCAGTCTTCCCTCCTTTCTAGCCACCCCCTCCCTTTTCTTTCAACTTTCCTTTCCTACTGCCTGTAGGGTAAGTTGGATTTCTATACCTATGTGAGTATGCTTTTCCCAGTTTGAACCAAACGTGAGGAGAGTAAAGTTCAAACAGTGCTCATCTCCCTCCCTTTTTTCCCTCTACTGTGTTTTTCTGCCTTGTCGTGTGATTTCATTTACCCTTTTCTGCATCCTCCTTCCCTCTTCTCCCATTACAGTCCCTTTGTACCCCTTAGTTAGATTTTTTTCATCACATAAGTTAACTTATACCCACACCCTCTATCTATGTGTATCCCTTTTAAATGTCACAATAAATACACAATTCTCAAGATTAACAAGTATTATCCTCCCATATAGTGATGTGAACAATTTGCACTTATTGAATAACATGTTTTTTTTTTTACTGTGTACCTGTTTATGCCTCTCTTGAGTCTTGTATTTGAGGATTAAATTTTCCATTGAGCTCTGCCCTTTTCTTCAGGAAGGTCTAGAAGTCCTTTATTTCATTGAATGGCAGTTACCGTGCCTGAAAGATTATGCTCAATTTTGTTGGGTAGTTGATTCTTGGTTGTTGTCTATTCTATATTCCAATCCCTCCAATCTTTTAATGTCGAATTTGCTAGGTCCTGTGTGATCTTGACTGAAGTTCTGTGATATTTGAATTGTTTCTTTCTGGCTGCTTGCAATATTTTCTCCTTTGCCTGATAATTCTGGAATCTGGTTACAATATTCCTTGGCCTTTTGATTTTGATATCTCTTTCGGGAGGTAATCAGTGGATTCTTTCAATGACTGTTTTACCCTCTTATTCTAGGACATTGGGGCAGTTTTCCTTGATTATTTCTTGGAAGATACTGTTCAGGCTCTTTTTTTATTATGGTTTTCCAATAGAATAATAATTCTTAGATTATCTCCCCTGAATCTATTTTCAGGTTAGTTGTTGTTCCAATGAGATATTTTACATTTTCTTCTATTTTTTCATTCTTTAGATTTTGTTTGACTGATTCTTGACTCCTCATAGAGTCATTAGTTTCTACTTGTTCAATTCTAATTTTTAATGAATTGTGTTCTTCAGTTAGATTTTGTGCCTCCTTATCCATTTGGCCAATTTTACTTTTTAAGCATTTGTTCTCTTCAATGATTTTTTTCCCATTTTGTCAATTGCATTTTAAAAATAATTGGTCAGTTTTCCTTCTACCTCTGTGATTTGGCTTTTAAAATCCTTTTTGAGCTCTTCCAAGAATGCTTTTTGGGCTTGAGATCAGTTTATATTCCCTTTGGGGGGTTCAGGTGTGGGTATAGTGTCAATGTCTTCTGAATTCATATTTTATTCTTCCCTGTCCCCATAGTAAAAATCTAGGGTCTTTGCTTTTCTAATTTGCTTTGTGCCCATTGTGATTACCTTTTCCTTGGCTTTTAAAGTGAATTTCTGCTTCTGGGGCACAGGAGATTTTGTCCCACACTTCTTGTGCTGGGAGCTAGGGACCTGGTTACTGGCTTTGTGTGCTGCAGAATCTGGTTCTGTGAGTTAGAAGTTATATATTGCTGTAGCTTACCTGGTGTTGAGCTGCAGCTGGCTGGTGTGTTTCAAAGCCAAGACCAGGTGAGGTCTTTTTGTGTTTCTTCTGGTTACACTGAAACTCTTAGTGTGAGGTGTGGGGGAGGGGTGGTCTGGCCTCTGGAGGTCTCCTCCTCCCCTCGGGCTGAACTAGAGCACAGGCAGGCTCAGCCACTGGTGGAAGCTTTTCAGTGCTAGTGTCTGCTTATTCCCCTGGCTGTGTGAAGGCATGCCTGGGGTCTGGGTGTTGGCACATGCTGGCTCCACCCCGCCGGACCTCAAGATCTCCTGCTGGTCTGGTGAGGAAAGGCTTCCTAGTACAGCTTCTGTCCTGCACTGGTCCCTTTCAGCAACATCAAGAGGGACCCTTCCTGTCAATCTCCCTAGCCTCCTGAGCTAAAAGACTTCTGTATCCCTTCTGCTGATTCCACTATTCCAGAATTTTTCCTGGAGCAATATTCTCTGTGGTTTTTCAAAACCAACTGGTGGGGGGTGGGGAAGGATGAGAGCATTTATGGTTTACTCCCCCATCTTGGCTCTCAGAAGTTCAAGTAGGTGACTTTCAAAAATTTAGTCTATGGCCTGATAGTCTGAGGAGTAGCTATTGCCACTGCCACAGGCCTTACACTTCTCTCTCACCCAGCTCTGACAGGTCCCCATCCTGTGCTGAGAGCTTTGGGAATTGCCACTGCCACTGGTTATTCAATCCTCTAGGGCCCACTCCCACTCTGCTATGGTTGGGTCTGTATTGGTTCAGCCCTTGTGCTCTGTGCTCCCCTAGCCTGGTGCAACAGATCCTTCCTGTCTACCTTCTGGCTTGTCCTGGGCTAGAAATCTTCCATACTCTGTCTCAGTGGATTCTGCCACTCTCAGATTTGTTCAGATTCACTTTTTAGAGGTATTTGAAGGAATTTGTTGGAGATCTCAGGTGAGTCCCTCCTTTTACTCCTCTATCTTGGCTTTGCCTATTTCAGAGAATTTTAAATGATTTTGGTGTGTAGATAGATGTCTTGTTGGGAGAGAACCTTTAAGGCAATATTTAGTTCCACCCAATGAAATGCTTTTATTTTCTTTTATCAACAATAAATAAGTACTTTAGGCTCTTGTGTTCTCTACATCTTTCAGTCAGACACAAAATAGTAATTGTTTTTCCCTACAGAATATTACTTGCAAAAGTCTACTTGTTTCCTAATAACACCCTCATTAAGAATGTCCTTGGTCTGTGTGTAGGTGAGTCTCATAAAGATTTTATGTAAGTAGAAAAGTAGATATTATATGTTGGTAGTTGATGTTCTCTTTGTCACCTTTTTTTCCCATATTAATGAGGTCCAAGATTTTTTCCATGCTTCTAGCATCTTTGCCACCTTGACAAAAATTATTACCTGCCAAGATATATAATTGATATATAAGCTATTTAATTTGTATATATGTATGCATGTATGTATCAATCAACATTTATTAAGCACCTGTTATATTTCAGGCACTGGGGATTTGAGTAAGAGGAATGAAATCATCTCTTCTCACAATGAACTTACATTCTAATGAGGGAAACAGCAAGCATGTATAAAATATATACATCAAACTATAAAGTTAATGAATACATATGCACATACAAAGTAGTTGCTGCAGAATCAGGAAAGGTTTCGTGTTCAAGGTGGTACTTGAAATGCATCCTAAAATAAAAGAGGGACTTTATCAGGTGAATTTTAAAGGAGAGAGTACATTACAGGTATGGGAGACAACTGGTATAAAGGCAAAGAGATGACAGATTGGCTCTCATGGATGAGGAAAATTAGGTCAGTGTGGGTAAATTATAATGTGAAGGATAGATGGTACTACATACATATTTTACACAAATATACATGTATAAATATGCATATATGTGTATATTATCTATCTATATGTACATAGAGCCAAGTATGAAGGTTCAACATGTTTAGGTTAGCAAAAAAGTAGTTAGTTCCTCTTAGATTGTCTCTGTCCTCGTGAATACAAAGCTACTCTTTCTGAACTTTACCTTTCATTCAGACACAGGGTACTATTTTGTTTTAGTGTCTTCACTCCACCACATCCTGGATGAGATGTACTTTGTGTCTCTGTCACAGAGAACAATGACAGGAAGGAAGCTTTCTGGAATTGCCTGTCTCTGAGTAAAATTGGCTTACCAAGCTTCCTTCTAGAATTTAAATTTGCTTGCTTATGACTCAGGCAGTACCAAGGGTTGATGATCTAGATTCACATGGTTAGTGGGTAATTTGAAATATTTGCAAGCTACAACAAACTAAAAGCCTCTTTTTCATTTTGGTTGAACCCACACAGAGAAATGTGTCCTGGCAACATACATCTTTTTATCTCTGCACACCCTTTAATTGCTCCCTTTCTCTCTCCACTCCTGTTAGAAGGAAGAAGGAAGGAAGGAAGGAAGGAAGGAAGGTAGGAAGGAAGGAAGAAAGGAAGAAGGAAAGGAGAAAGGGAGTGTGGAAGGAGGCAAAGGAAAGGGAAAGAAGGGACAAAGAAAAGGTCACATAGCCAGGGACTGTTAAGATCTACCCTTTATGTAGTCAACTTTGGTATTTATTAAAAGAGCAAGTGTAAATAAAAAAACATTAAAGAACAGAGAACTTCTGTATTACACATCCCATCTGCTTGAAGAAAAAGAGAAAGGGAAAAAGCACTCCATCTCCATGAGTTCTCAGTCAATAGGAACATTTGCCAATAATTGGACATGCCTCATGCTCTGCCTTTAGCTATTCTGTCTGCCTCAGTGGACAAAGGTGCCAGTGGCCAGGATAGAGCCAGGCTGTGCTCAGCACTAGCCACAGTGATTTTTATTGATTGTACAATTACCTACAGAATATTAACTTTAAAGGAATCATAGCAAAATCGTGATTTGTCCTTGCACCATTTCTGTCTCAGCCCCGTCAAAAAGGATGAGAAGGGAAAAAATCATCATTATCAATTTAGCCATTATCAATCAAGCCACCTGAGAACATTGTGACATTTATACCATATTCAATGGTTATCACAAATCCTTTGACTCACTCCTATACTAAGGGTTTAGTCATATACTGAAAATATATGAAAGATCAATTTATAATTGGAATGCTAGAGTGTTTGATTGGAGCAAGAAAAATGTTCTCTCTTTAAAACATGCCACCAAGAGCAACTGAGTAAGATATGACATCTTGTAGGGACAGTTCAGACCTACTATGGCCTGGCCTTCAAACCTGTTATCAATGAAGTTTCCTGAAGGCCTGGTGAAGAAGCCAGAGAAGTCCAAATAAGGGCTGAAGGGGAAGTCAGATGACAAAATGTGATATGAGTTAGACTCAGTAGCTATAAAATTCTTCATCTGATCCAATGAAGAATAAACTAAAGACCTTGTGCTTGAGTCCAGAGGTCAGATTAAGCCAATCAATGAAGTTTATACAAATGCATTGGTCTTTTCCAGGCAAGATAGATCACTCATAAGGCTAGCAAAAAGAAAACTGAATCTCTGTATGGTAAAAGACTGCCTGTCATACATATGTCAAAGCTTGACAAGAATGTATTTCAAGCCATCAACAATTCCACAATACCATTCTTAGTTGCAGCAAGGTAAAATGAACAACACATTTAACCAAATAAAAACCCTTATAATGTTAACAAAACACAGGGCTTGTCATCCCAAGGAAGATATAGGAAAATTAATACTTCTTCAGCAAAAACAGGAAGAATGTTGATAGATGTTCTCAGAACACATATTAAGCTGATGAAAACTTTATAGAGACTCCACGTCGCCTGGCTCTGGTTCTTGCTTCAACAGTGTTTGGACAGAACAGATCCGGGGTCCCCCCAGCTCCCCTCGCTTTTGACCTTCTGCAGCCTTCCAGCCCGTGGGACCAGCCGCCCCCTACCAGACCCTGGGACCAGCCCCTGCCTCCGGGACCAGCAGCTGTCTCCTCCCTCCGCCGTTGGTGTCATGAGCTCTAGCTCCCAGATCCACCAAAACTTCTCCTCCGAGACCGAGGCTGCTGTCAACCGCCTGGCCAACCTGGACCTGCAGGCCTCCTACTCCTCCCTGTCCCTGGGTTTTTATTTCGACCGGGATGATGTCGCCCTGCCTAGGGTGTCGCGTTTCTTCCGTGAGCTGGCGAAGGACAAACGCGAGGGCGCCGAGCGCCTTATGCGGCTTCAGAACCAGCGTGGGAGCCGTGTCCT
The DNA here is from genome assembly GCA_028627135.1 of Pseudochirops cupreus. Lineage (NCBI taxonomy): Eukaryota > Metazoa > Chordata > Mammalia > Diprotodontia > Pseudocheiridae > Pseudochirops > Pseudochirops cupreus. The sequence continues at coordinate 3,580 of JAQQSU010020517.1, read as the reverse complement.
CCTCCAGGCTGTGCAGAAACCTGCCCAAGATGAGTGGGGTCGCAGCTTGGATGCCATGCAGGCATCCCTGAACCTGGAGAAGGGCCTAAACGAGGCCTTCCTGAAGCTGCACACCCTGGGCTCGAGCCAAGGGGACCTACACCTCTGTGACTTCCTGGAGAGCCTGGAGCCAGGAACCTCGGCCAGGAGGTGAAGCTGCTGAAGCGCCTGGGCGACCACCTGACCACCCTGCGCCATGTGCAGGCAGACCCCCTGCCTGGGCTGGGCAAGTACCTGTTGGAGAGGCTGAGCCTGAAGCAGGACTAGGGGGAGCAGCCCAGGCAGGCAGCTCCAGGGCCCCACCGAGAATGCCCACAATAAAGCTAGCTGCTCTCAAAAACAAACAAACAAACAAAAAAAACTTTACAGAAATGCTTTTGAAACAAATGGCATTCAAATTGTAGAGAAATAAGAAAGCCTAACACCCCTGGATTTGTTGAATGGAGCCAAAAATGGTTTGCCTCTAGATGGAAGCTAAGAAATGGCTGTGATCCAAGAGCAGAATCAAAAGGCACTCCATAGGCAACATCCATGTGAATTCAGTCAGCATTGTGTCAACAAAGAAGTATGGATCACATGGTTGTGAGTCTTGTGGATTTGTTTACTTACTTATTGATAGGTACAGATTATGAATTTAAATGGTGCAGAGTGTGTCACATGTCACTACAGGTTGCAAAAAGATCATCTCCAAAATACTTAGTAAGACATGAACAGGTGACCAAAATCTTCTACCAGTAGCTCCTTATCTTTTCTAAACTGAAAGACAAATCATCATAGTGTAGATATAAACTTCAAAATGTCCTTGAAAATTCAGCTAATAAAGCATGGAACCAGAGAATCATTGAAAAGAGAACTATAACCCCAAACTAACTGCATTTAATGTTGATCTGTAAAAATAAAGAACTTTTTTTCTCCTAATTTATTTATTTATTCATTTTCTTTTTACAACATTCAGTTCCACAAGCTTTTGAGTCCAAATTTTCTCTCCCTTCCTTCCCTCTTCCCTCCCCAAGACAGTATGCAATCCAACATAGGCTGTATATATACATTCACATTAAATATATTTTCACATTGGTCATGTTGCAAATAAGAATTATAACCAATGGAATGATCCACGAGAAAGAAGAAACAAAACAAAACAAAAAAGAGAGAGCAAATGGTATGCTTTGATCTGCATTCAGACTCCATAATTCTTTCTCTGGATGTGAATAGGATTTTCTATCATGAGCCTTTTGGAGTTGTCTTAGCACCTGACATTTCTGAGAAGAACCAAGTCTTTATCAGAGTTAGTCATGGAACAGTGTGGCTGTAACTGTTCTCCTGGTTCTGCTCCCTTCACTCAGCATCAGTTCATTTAAATCCTTCCAAGTTTTTCTGAAATCCTCCTGCTCATCATTTCTTATAGAATAACAGTATTCCATTACATTCATATACCACAACTTGTTTAGCCATTCCCCAATTGATGAGCATCCCCTCAATTTCCAATTCTTTGCCACCACAAAGAAAGCTGCTATAAATATTTTTGGACATGTGAGGCCTTTTCAAATTTGTATGATCTAAAGAACTTTTTAATAGACATTCCAAACTATATACCATGAAACACTTTCAAAATATAGAGACCTGTCAGAAGAAACTAAAACCATATTGACATATTGGGAACAGGACAAGGTACCTCTCGTGCCCATCATCTTGCCTACAATTGGAATTGTTCCAAAGCTGCTTTCAGTGAATCAACAGGAGATGGGCTTTGATCCTAATTCTCTCACTGGATTCTAGAAAGTAGTCATCTTATTCCCCTGTGAAGTAGTACATAGAATATTGAGTATAAAAGGAAGAGTTGGGAGAGTGATATATCTTTGGACCATTTTTCTCCTAAGTCCATCCAAAAAGGAAAGAAAAATAAGATGACAGTGATAACAACAGTAGCTTGATTTTAAATATTCTAGTGCTTGATTGTTTATAAAATGCTTTGTATACACTATTTCAGTTGAATCTCATAGTTATGTGAGATAGGTGCTGTCTTTTTGCTACACAGTTCTTTTGGGTTTTAAACTCAACTGTATTTTGATCTATCCAATAACCCATTATTTTACTTATCAGTATAATGTGGGTTTGGCAGCATAGCAGAAAAGAATGTTAAACATGTTGCTTAAATTCAGGTATACTTTCCCCTGCTCTAATGAACTAATTACCTTGTGAAGAAAGAAAATGAGATTAGTCTGGCATATACTGTTCTTGATGAATTCATGCTAGCTTTTGGTGATAACTGCTTCCCTTTGCCCCCTTTTCCCCCCCTGCTCCTTGTCCTCTGTCTTCTCCTTCTCCTCCTTATTGTTTTTAATAATACATTTTTCCAATTACACGTAAAAGCAATTTTAACATTCAGGTTTTTTAATTGATTAAGTTTTTTTTAAAAAGTTTGCTTCAGTCTGCATTCAGATTCCCTCAGTTCTTTCTCTGAAGGTGCATACCATTTTTAACACAACATAAGTCCTTCAGATTTGTGTTGGATCATTTTATTGGTTGGAATATTTGAGTTGTTTATAGTTGATCTTTGAACAATATTACTGTTATTGTATACAGTTGCTTCCTGGTGCTGATCACATCACTTTATATCAGTTCATGTAAGTCTTTCCAGGTTTTTTAAAAGCATCCTCCTCAAAATTTCTTAGCATAGTAGTATTCTGTCGCAATCATATGCCACAATTTGTTTAGCCATTACCCAATTGATGAACAGACTCTAATTTCAGATTCTTCACCAATACAAAAAAGAGCTGCCATAAATATTTTTGTATATTTAGATTCTTTTCCTTTTAAAAAAAAATCTCTTTGTAATATAGACCTTGTAGTGGTATTGCTGGATCAAAGGTTAAGCAGAGTGTTATGGTTCTCTGAGCATAGTTCGAAATTGCCAGTCTTATAGGTGTGAGGTGGCATTTGTTTGGGAGGCTCTGAAGGAAGGTATGGGAGAGAAGAGACTGACTACCAAACTGAAGGTCTACAGAGCCATTGTGATAATTTCATTGTTGTATGCCTGTGAAACCTGGACAGTATACCAGTGCTGTGCCAGGAAACTGAATCTCTTCCATTTGAATTGTCTTAGGAAGATTCCGAAGATCACCTGGCAGGATAAGGTACCAGACACTGAGGACCTTACTTAAACTAAACTGCAAAGCTTTCAAACTCTGCTTCAGAGAGTGAAGCTTCAATGGGCTGGGAGGCAGTGGATGAAAAAAGAATTTAAAACTCAAAATTTTTAAAAATGACTGTGAAAATTCCTTTACAGGCAATTAGGAAATATTTAATGCAATAAATGCATAATTTAAAAGTAGAGAAAATAGGAGTTAAAAGATAAAAAAGCATAAATATAAAATCTTACAATTGTGTATTCCTTTCATTGGTGCATGTCATAACTCATCCATTCCTTTTCAACCAGTGCAATTTTTGTCCATATTTCAACATGCACTTTTAAAAGATAATCTACTGGCTGAAGAGTATGGGATCCATATAGCTTCATACTTTCTCTTTTCCTCATTGAAAA
>JAQQSU010020516.1:0-10027 GCA_028627135.1 Pseudochirops cupreus | reverse complement strand
TGTTTTGAGGTGTTGGGTAGGGGAAAGTTGGGGAGAAAATTTGCAACTCAAAATCTCCTGGAAATGAATGATGTAAACAAGAAAATTAATTAATTAATTTAAAAAAATAATTGTATCTTCCAACCAAACATCCTACTTTCTAGTCCCAGACCCTGACATTTCATTGTCTGTCTCTGTCTTTGACTAGGCTCTCCTATATGCCTTAAAAGTAGTCCCATTTTAGCTTTACTTTAAAGAATTCTTAGTTTCAGGCTTACTTCAAGTGACTGTACCACCCTGAAATCTTTTCTCATCACCCTAGTTATTCATGCAGAGTCAATTTATATTGTGCTTATGAGTATACATGTTGACCCTCCTAGGAGAATTTAAACTTCTTGAGAACAAATACTGATTTTTATTTTATTTTGTCTTCAATTATTTGCATCTAGGATTATGCTCTTAATTTTAAAAAGTTATTTATTGAAGTGAAATGGAAAAAGTTAATATGATTATAAACTACATAAAAATAATTAATCAATCATTTCTTAGCCATTTATCAAGGGGATTTAATGTGCCAGACACTGAAATGTCCAGGATAAAGGAGGATGTAGTCTCAGTGCACTCTGATCTACTTAGAATACACCTGATGTATTATATTAAATGCTGTTATCTCCTCCTTTTAGGACTAATGTGGAGACTGTATAGGATGGTTTAAAGCAGTAGTGTCAAACTCAAATAGAAACAGGTCCCTGCCTGCTAAATATTGACTTTAAAAATCATCAACTCATATTATCTATGTTGTATTGTATTTTTTTTTATATTTTGTTAAACATTTCCTAATCACATTTTAATTTTGTTCCAGATGCACTTGGGAGTCTTTCAAAGTCAGTTTGACACCTCTGGTTTAAAGTCTGAAAATCATTCCCTATTCAACATGACATCCTCTTGAAGGAACTAAAACCTAAAAGCCCAAAGGAAAGAAAACTCAAGAGGGACATGATAGTTGTCTTCATCTAACTATTTGAAGGGCACGTAAGTAGTGCAGTGCATAGAGCATGGGCCTTGGAATCAGGAAGACTCATCCTTATGAATTCAAATCCTGCTTCAGACACTAACTAGCTCTATGACCACTGACAGTTTGCTTTACCTTGGTTGCCTCAGTTTCTTCTCTGTAAAATGAGCTGGATAAGGAAATGGCAAAGCATTCTAGTACCTTTGCCAAGAAAACCCTAAATGGGGTATGAAGAGTTGGACATAAATGAAATGATTGAACAACAAAAGCAATGTATTTGAAAGACTATCCCAGTGAAGAAAGAAAGAATGGAAATGATCATAAAAAGATCAGCTGTATTAATATAGTTACTGGATACTTACTTGATCAAAAAAAATTAATATTGGAAGAAGCCTTAAGATCATCTAGTACAAATCCATTAATAGAAGAGGTATTACGCCCAGACAGGCAGACTAATTTGATCAAGATTACATGTGTAGTAAGTGGGTGAGGCAGGATTCAAAGCCAAGTCTCTTACTCAAAATCTAGGATTTTTTAAACTGAGATATCTCCATTATCTCAAACACCAGTTATTTTTTATACCGTACTTTCTCTGCTAATTCCCAGAAAATATTCCTATTAGCAATAAGTGAAAATTGCAAATATCCCAATTTAGGCCTACCATAAGGGAGAAGGTCTAATAATTAGAGTTATCCAAATATGAATGGGTTTTCCTGAGATCTTGAAGGTTTAATAATTCCACTGTACATGCATTTATGGTAGGAAAGAGGAAACCCTTCTGCCACAGAGGTCCACAACTTGGTGCCAGATGAGAGGGGGTGCTACTCCTAGAGTTTGTTAGCACTCTATGACAAAGCATTTTTTTTTCCCCATGCTATTTATAACTCTGGCAGGTTCTCCCTTTCCCTAGAGGTGTTTGAGGAAAACATGAGTGATTCATCATTTACTCAGTAAGTTACAGAGGGGACTGTGGTTCAAATTTGAGAAAATTAAACCACTATCAAGCAAGGGAAATCTCAGGACAAAAGAGAATGGACATGAAAGTTTAATGTCTTTAAGTGGAAAAGACAACTTAATTAGTGTCCTAGTTATCAATAATGTTCACTCCAATACTCCATCCTTAAATGTGTAATTTTGCCAAATTGTGAAACTGTCAGTAAGTACTTTTAAAACGTGTATCTGTTGTGCTCTTCATTTGGTATTTAAGATCTTAACTATTGCTACATGTCAGGAATAGAATACCAAGTCACTAGGCATGAGTTTGATTGTTTTCCGGTTTGTTTACTTAACTGTTATCAACAATTAATGAAAGTAAATATATTTTTAATATACACAGACTGATGGTTTACCTCAAAAAGTGGAGTAAGGGGAACCAAAACAAAACAAAATTAAAAAAAAACACTAAAGAAAACCCTTGAGCCTGAATTGGAAGAGAAATTCATGACCGTGGGATTATTATTTAAAGGTTGTTTTACCAGATGAGTTAAATATTTTGTCCTGTAATCTAGGTTATGGTACTTTTCATTCTGAAAATTGATTAGCATATTGTGTCAACATTTTTCAATAAATGTTATATATTTTCCCCTCATATTATCAAAGGTCAAACACATGTACCAGAGTTAAATAAAAAAGAAAGAGATATCTTGAAACCTGAACCTCACATTTGGAATCTTAGTTCTGCTTGTAATAAATCTTTCTAAATTCTTTACCCCTTGTAGAAGACATTTTATTCTGTCATCTGTTTTCTGATTGTATCTACTTGTAAGGCAGGAATGAACAGAGCAAACATTTTTACGAGCTTTCCTGTTTGTCAGCATACTGGGATTGCAAAGAGATTGTGACCACACACTTGAAGAAGAATACACTGCATTGCTTGTTTGTTTATCTTCCATCAGTGTAGCTCCTGGGGAACATTCTAGTCTTCAGAGTCACAGTTTTGTCAGCATATAATAAACATGATCCAGCAAGTGCCCCTCAAATACCTTTCACAATAGTCCACAGCCTGTAATAGCCATCGGACTGACTTTTTTTTTTTCCTGTTTGTCTCCAGGAGACCATAACAAAACTGAAAAAGATATTAGTAGAGAGAGGTATCAATTGATTGGGAATTTAGCTCAAATGAATTTGTCAGATAAGCAAGATCCTACCTTGGAAAGGAAACTCAAAGTGCTTACAGAAAGGGAACATGACAGAATTTCAAAACTTAGCCAATATCAAATTAGATGAGTATTTTAATATAGAAAGCAGAAGAGAAAACAAGGATCACAGATTCAGTTATAAATCTGTGCCACATAGAGCTTGCTTCTCCCTCCAGTTGTAGAACATACTTAATAAATTTTCAAAGCTTACCTATTTTTCTCCATTTTAATAACCTTTCTTTTGCTCTCACTGTACATTTGTTGGCATGATTATGTTAAAAGCAATAATTTTTTAAACTATGTAATAGGCTTTTGCAATCTTCTTGCTTACTTCTTTACAAAACATTTACTTGATGATTTACTTTAAACTCTTTTTTAAAGAAAATTTGAGTTTCATATTATCTTTTTTTTTCCCCTGCAAATCCTCTCAACCTACTCAATGAGAAGACAAATGGTATAATATCAATTAAACATACGAAGTCATGCGAAGTATTTCCATGCTAGCCATACCTCAAAAAAGAAAAAAAAAAAACAGGGGAAAATTAACTTTAATTTGCAGTCAGAGTTCATCCGTTTTCTATCAAGAAGCTGATAACATTTTTTTTTTCATCATAAATCGTCAGGAGTGGTCTTGGACCATTGTATTGATCAGAGTAGCTAAGTCTTTCAGAGATGATCATCGTTACAATCTTACTGTAACTGTGTCCAAATTCACTTTGCGTCGGTTCATATAGGTCTTCTCTTTGTTTTTTTTCCAAAACTATGCCTTTTGTCATTTATTATAGAACAATAGTTCTCCATCACAACCATACGCCACAACTAGTCCAGTCATTCCCCAATTGATGAGCATTGTCTCCATTTCCAATTCTTTGCCTTAACAAAAAGATCTGTATTTTTTAATATATAGGTCTTTTAAAATTGTTCTTAAATTTTTTTGGTGGCCAGATCTAGAAGTGGACTAGTCCTTTATTGATAGTTTTATATGGTTCTCGAGAATTTTTACATTAGTTCAAAAATCCATCAACAATTCATTAATCTGCCTATTTTCCCCAATTCCCTCCAGCATTTCTCATTTATAATAGGTGTTAATTGTTAGTTCAAAATTGTTTTAACTTTTATTTTGTTAATCTAATACAGGTTATACATGTGCAATCGTGTAAAATACTTCCATGTTAGTCATTTGTATAAGAATCAAAAAAGAAAGAAAAAGAGAGAGAGGAAAGAACAAAAGAAGGAAGGAAGGAAGGAAAGAAGAAAGGAAGGAAGGAAGGAAGGAAGGAAGGAAGGAAGGAAGGAAGGAAAGAAGGAAAGAAGAAAGGAAGGAAGGAAGGAAGGGAAAGAGGGAGGGATGAAGGAAAGAAAGAAACAGAAGAACAATAGGCTTCAGTTTTCAATCAGAAAATGTAAGTTCTCATTCTGGAGGCAGATAGCATATTTCATCATGAGGCCTTTGGTATTATCTATGAGTTTCCCTTCCTCCCATTTTCTTCTTGTTTTTCTTTCTCCCTCTCTTTCTCCTGTTCCTTCTCAAAGGTGAGAAAAAAATATCATCCCCATTCTACATCTTCCTTCCCCCTTTTCTCAGTGTATTACTCTTTTTCACCCCTTCATTTTTTGAGATCATCTCAACATAATCAATATACATTCATTCTCTCTGTCTTTATACACAATGTCTAACTGTCATAATAATGATAAAGGTTTTAGAAGTTATTTGTATCATCTTCCCATATCAGAATGTAAACAGTTTAACTTTCTTGAGTTATTATAATTTCTTTTTCATATTTATCTTTTTTATGTTTCTCTTGAGTCTTGTGTTTGAATGTCAAATATTCAATTGTGCTCTCATCTTTTCATCAGAAATGTTTGGAAGTATTCTATTTCATTAAATACCCATTTTTTACTCCGAAGGACTGTTATTGTTCATCCTTCATTTTTGAAGAGGACTAATGAAACCATGAAATGATGCCTTAACTTGCACATGAATTGAATTTAAGGAAGGCAGAGTTGTTCACCTCCCTCAGTTGTCAGCCTCACACTCTCTTCCGGAGTCATTGAATCCAGTGGCAAGATAAAAGTCAAGACAACTAGTGATGACCTGGGATGCAGAGGATGACCTTGATGTCTTTGATGTCTGACCAAGGTTTAAGTCCTCTATATCACCTGCTTTTGTTCTTTCATGACCATTGGAACAAATTGCTCTCCTTTGCCCATTCTGCAGGGGAAGTCTTCCCATGCTTGGGGCAGACATCCCCTTACTTCACCGATGGGTTTGAACACATGTTGGTTAGCCTCAACCAGGTTTAGGGAGCCTGATGAGACAGTTTTACCAGGGTGTGGTCACTGAGCATGCTATAGCTTCTTATAGGCATAGTTAAGAGTTGGGTGATGGGTGGATACCAAAGGTGTTGAGCAGCCCTGAAAAGGGCTCAGCAAGCCCTCACGCTACATGTGCTAGTCCACAATGAACACCCAATATAACCCAAATTGTATATTCAGTTTGCTATATAGGTTATTCTTGGTTTTAATCTTAGTGTTTTTGCCTTCTGGAGTGTATTCCAAGTCCTCCACTTACTTAACGTGCAATCTACTAAATCCTTTGTGATCTTTGCTGTGGCTCCATGATATCTAAGTTCTTTGTTTCTGATTGCTTGCAAAAATTTCTCCTTGACCTGGAAGCTCTGGAATTTGGCTCTAATTTTCCTGGGAAATTACACTTTGGGATCTCTTTCAAGAATAGATCAGTTGATTTTTTTTTTCATCCTTTGTGAGCCATTCACAGAATTTTCAAGCCTTTCAAGCAGTTTGTTGCTGTTGCTCCAAATAGTTATTTCTTGGCCCAGAAGTTTGATGTCTTGGGGTATATCAGATATTTACTACTGGAAGCATTAGATTTTATACATTATATATTTAATATATTAGTCTACTTCTCTACTCATTAACCAGTACTAAATGGTACTTACAATTATTACTTTTTAGCACAGCTTGAGTTTCTGTATTTCCCCCCCACTTTAATTATTCCACTTGATTCATTTTTATTTTATCTTACTAAAGGTGAATTGTGTTCTTATGTATTCTAGTGCCATATTGTAATCCTGTGATGTTTTAATATGGCTCTGAATAAGTAAATTAATATAAGTGGTATTGCCATTTTTAACATAATGACCTAGTTCAACCATGAGAAATTGATGTCTCACATTATTCAGGTCCTTTATTTCTATGTTGATTATTCTGCAATTATGTTAATATATTTCCTATGTTTGTTTTGATCAGCAGATTATCAAGTATTTTGTACATTCTGTTTGAGTCTGCAGATCCCTAAATAATTAATATCTATATATCTATATGTACAAGGTATGTATATAGGTATAGATATAGAAAGATAAGTAGTAGAACCTCAGTTTATGAGTAACTTGGTTTACAAACACTTCTTGGACAAGGAAAAAAATTTTCACATAATTTGTCTTGAAAGATGAACAAAAATTCACAGTATAAACATGGTGTTTGGACTTGAATGGCTCACAAAGGATGGCACTCAACTGGGGCAATGTTTGTTTTTTTTTGTTGTTGTTGTTTTGCTTTCATATGTCAACAAAAGGAACCTCAGGTTGGTATACCACCAATTTGGCCTCATTCAGCATTGACCCTTCATGAAGTTAGCATCATTTGCTCTTAATAGTAACACTCGTTTACAACAGAATACACTTGTGTGTATTCACATATGTTTGGGTACATACGGTAGCACGTTGCATAAAAATGTACCTGTGATCTGTGATCTACAACAATATTTGTAACAATGTAGGAACATAGCCAGGAGCTGACAATAGAAGAGCTGATGGATCTGCAGGAGGAGCAACAGTGAGAGGTTGTGGTGGATATCTCATCTGAGGAAGAAGTTGAGAGGTCAGTGGAATCTCTCATGTCAAGTGAGATTAGGGAGGTTTGTCAAATATGGGGAAAAGTGCAAAGTTTTGTTGAAAAACATCACCCAAATAAGGCTCTAGCAATGAGGGCCACAAATATTTTTAATAATAATGCAATGTTACATTTCCGTGACATTCTGAAAAAAAAAAGTCAAAAACAAGTGTCTTTAGATAGATTCTTAATCAGAAGTCAATGTAAGACAAAAAAAATCAATGAGTCAAAACATGAAAGTGATTCTAGAAAATGAAAAAAAAAGAGAAGGCAGTAATGTTATTCTTGCTTTTAGTGAAAGTAACATAAGACAGAACTAGCTTTGGATATTGAAACCCCGATGTTCTCATGGAAGATTTTCCTTTCAAGCAATAACCCTTCCTCCGCTTCCCTCTTGTCTCCCTCATACCAGCGTGGCTCTTCTCAAAGGTAAAGTTCAGGGTTTTCTTTTTTTCTAATTTTCAGTTTATACTGTGTCCTAATCATTGCTCTTGTATTTCAAGGGCATTGTGGAGGAAAAAAAAAACTTACTTAAAATTATAAATAATTATTTTATAAGAATATTTTGGAGAATTTGCTCCTGAATATATCTGGCTTTACATTATTTCCTATAGGAAAATTTGCTTTTGCAATATGAATGAATCACATGATGAGCAGTATCTTGGAATGAATTAAATTTGTAAACCAAGGTTCTGTGCTGTGTGCATGTATATACACACATACGTATGTATGTATGTGTTATATATGCATATACAAATATAATATATACATATATTTGTGTATATGCATATATGTATATAGATAGATATAGACAGATTTTACTAGAATTTATTTTTCCATCTCTTGGGTTTTGATAGTGATATATAGAAAGACTGGTTATTTATGTGAAATGGGTACAACCTGTTACTTTGCTGAAGTTACTATTAGAAAAAAATTTTTAGCTGACTCTATAGGGTACTCTTGGTAGACTATCTGATTATCTGCAAAACTCATTCATTATTTTTGTTCTTCACCTATACTTAGTCCCTCAATTATTTCATGTCTTGTTATAGCCAGCATTTTGCTGTTACTATACCAAATAATGATGATGATAGTGTACATCTTTGATATACATCTGATCTTATTGGAAAGGTTTCTATTTATCTTCAATAAATATAATTTCAGCTCTTGGTTATACCATGATACTATTTGGAAAGTTCCATCTAGTTATATACTTTCTACCATATGTGGGGGATGGGTGTTTGGGTAGGTGTATTCACTTGCATGCGTATGGTTCTTTTGTTGAACAAAAATGGACTTGTGTTGTTTAGAAGCTCTTTTTGAATCTATTGATGTAATCAAGTGATTTGTATTATTCTTGTTATAAAAATATTATCAATATAATTTTCATCATAGCTAATAAGTTATTCATTCCTAGTATAAATTCAGCCTGATAACAATGAATAACTTCCTGATGTGTTTCTTTGTTTTCTTGACTAAGATCATCTTTAAATTTTTGTCTATTTATTAAGGATATTGCTCTATAGTTATAGTTTTCTATTTTGTCACTCCCTGGCTTGGGTATCAAGATTGTATTAACATCATAGAATGAATTTGGTAAGTTCTCTCATTTTTAACCATAGCAAAGCATATGAATAATATTGGAATTAATTATTTTAATTATTTATAGAATTCCCTTGTAAAGCCATATGATTATTTTCACCCTACCTCTCTAACCCTTCCAATGGGGGGGTATATTTTTTTGGGGGAATGGTCCTAAGATTCAACAAGAAAGAACTGGGCACATTGGGGGAGAGGGTGAAAAATTAAAAGTAAGAAGAATAGTTAAAGTAAAAAGAATTTTTGTTTTCTGAGGATGTTTGCAGTTGGATTTATATGTGACCATTTTCTATGTTGTCAATCCTTGTCACCACATGCTAGTAGTCAATGGGAAAAAGAAGCCACCATACAGGGATACTTCTATACAGTCCAAAGTTAAGTAGGCATCCTTTGTTGCTTTCATCACTAGTTAGTTGGGCTTTTATTCCATAAAAGCCAATCACATTCAGCTCAGCATTGTGCCTACAGTTCTATTTGCTAAACTCTTTAATTTTTTGTTTGTTTATTTGTCTTAATCTAAAACTTGGGCCTATCTCCCTCATGAAATTAAGTGATTTATTTACCCTAACAGAAGAAAATGACAATCTGTATTTATCTCTTAATGGAACCTAGACATGAATTCTTAATGATGACAAATATAATCCATAACTTGACCTTACAAATCTAATGAAGTCAAAGTGAATTCAGGACAGAGGGCAAAGATCTTGTAAAGGGCTTTCTTTTAACAAAGTGTTAGAAGAGAAATGGCAGAGTATTTTATAAAGTTTGTCTTGATTTAGAGATCCTATATGAAACTTTGTTGACTGTGACATTTAAACTCTCCCTCATCTTTGTCCTAGTATCAATTAGCCTATGGCATTTAATATCTAACCAAATTCAAAAGGTTCAGACTTTGTTCACAGTGCAATGGTGCACATGTGTGCTTTTCTGCTGTTGCTAAAAATACCTGAAAGTGGTAGAAAAATGTCTGTATTTTAGTCTCTCATGTCCTTGCAGATAACAGAAAACAATGTCTCTATCTGGACTGCCTATCTTCCATTTTTCCCTACTAAGGCAGCACCTGGTAACTCTCCAGATCCTTATCACTGTTTCAACACACACACACACACACACACACACACACACACACACACACACACACACACATCCCTAATGCACAAAGAAACTCTTTAGGCTAGAAATTATTTTGTTTTTTCATTATTTACTCTATTTCCTTTTCTTAGTTAAAACATAGATTTTACTGAAGGTAAATGATCTTCCTCAGGCTAAACAGCTATTACTTAGTATTACCTATTAATATTAATTACTTCCATTTTTAATCGTTTTAAAACTAGGACTTATATGAGTGTTGCCTTAAACATATATATATATATATATATATATATAT
>JAQQSU010020515.1:0-10027 GCA_028627135.1 Pseudochirops cupreus | reverse complement strand
TTAAAAATAAGAGATCATTGGAAGGAAATAAAAGTAATGGATTATATAGAAAAAAATTCAGCCTGGTAGCTATGGTTGTAATTGGCATGATGAGCTGTGTGATGCTCCTGACAAGTAATTTTTTCCTGTCTCTTGATATTAAATATCATAGCAATGTATTTTATGTGGGAGGGGTTAGATTTCTTTCTAAAGTAATTAAGAGAGTAAGGGAGGGTCAGATGTATTAAATACAGTGAATAATAAAGATGAGAGAGTTTAGTTATACAGAATGTCTTCAGTTATTATTCTAAGATTATATAATGAAAAACAGTCAATTTTCTGAAAGTAACAGTGAGGCCAATAAATGGTAGAGTATTCCCTCATTAGGATCATCCCACATTAATGAAATCATAGGTCAGTTTATAAAGCAAAAGTAAATATGGTAAGAATGGTATTGTTTAGTTTGAATAGGCCATCCAAAATTGATTAATATTTTGTGCGTTTTAAAAGCCAAAATGTAATTTAAATGATTATGTTAAAATTTTGAGAGCCAATCTTTACCTTTACCTCGCTTTTTAATTATAAAAATCAAGTCTTTGCTTTCTTGATATTACATCTTTCAGAGAATAAAATTACTATCCTAGTATATTCCAAATTTTCATATCTCACCTGTGGCTCTTCCTATAGCATGATCTCTGCTTGAATGTGCTGCTGTGACTTTAAACTAAAGCCAGTATATCTAAATGTAGGCTTATCTGTGATTCCAACCTGGCTTCCTTTTTCTACTTCCCCATTTCTGTCACTGTTAGGTCCATTTGCCTGGTCTCTGACCTTTCCTTTTTAGGAATTCTCCCTGTTGTTACATTTTCTCTTTTCTGTTTCCTGTAAAACTTTTTTTTTCATTTTTCAACCTGAAACTGTCATAATGTCTATGTTTCCATTATTATGGTCAAGTTCTTTTTTGCTCTGAGAGGCATATAACTATACTCCACATAAAGAGAATGTATCTCAATATGTCTATTCAATGTAAAAAAACCAAGTTAACTAATATCTCCCTTTAGAATCAAGAAAAGACAAAATGATTTTCTCTTCCATGTGAATATTTCATAATTTAATTCATAAAATAGAAAAATTATTTATCAAAGAGATCAAGCTAAAAGTAAACCTGTACTTTTTTTTTTTTACTTGTGATTGAACTTGTTCAAATGACTGGAAGTATTTTTTTGCCTTCTTGTCATCTAAGGTTAAGGTGTAACTTTGCTAGGAGTTGCTTACTCTCTATTGGCTCTTAGATTTGAATTGCTGAAGTTATATAGCTTTTTTCTTATAAAGAAAAGTACTGAATTTGTGTAAATTTACCATTGACTATCTATTCTTTGATATTTTTTCTTATTTTGAGAAGGTTTATGGAATTCAAGCTGTAACAGGGATGTTTGATTTTGGTCAATATTTTTTTGCAAAGAAATGTGGTTTAATGGAAAAAAAAACATTGGAATTGGAGTTTAAAAAGAGCTGAGTCAGCATTGAACCTCTGATAACAGGTTTATGAATACCTATAAATGACGAATCAAGTGAGAAAAGACATATAAAGTAATATGTAAGCCTAAAGAGTTATTTTAGATGCTACTCATTATAAAATAACAAGTTCCTTAAGTTTCAAAGTTTTTTTTTTTTTACCATCAGGAATAACATGTCATAGAGCTGATGAAAGAATATAAAATAAAGTTAATGGAGAAAATAAAATGCTGTAACTGTCACAATTTTTATTAAACAGCTTCTATTACAGAAGAGATCTCAGTTAAAGGAAAATGTTCATTTTATGATATAATTGTTACGATGCATCATTTAAAGAAACTCCTCAAAAAGGAAGGGAAAGTCAGAAAATAATAAAATTGTGGAGACCCTTTGGAAAGTTATTTAATTATCACAGGGTAATCATGAAAGTAGATAGTTCTTAATGTAGGAAAAGTGAGCTGAATACAGTACTTCATAAGGATTCCCATATTTCTAGAAATTTGAACTAATTACTCATCCTGTTCTACATTACTTGACCTACCATGTCACCTATCCCAGTGACAGAATCAGATATAGGGTTACATGACAAATATTAGAGCAGGTAGCAATCAATTTATTTGACAACCAGAACCAAGAAACAATTTTTGGATTAGTTTTTGGGACTTTCTGTATCAACTGCCATCATACTGATGCTTAGGTACTCTTTCCCTTGAGATATAATGCATTAATATGCAACAATATCTGTACCTTCTAAAAGATCAAAATAAAAAACTAGTGTAAAGTGTTACTTGGATGGATCTACTTTATCTGACACTATAGTAGCTCAATGTGAAATATCTGGAAAGACAATTTAGAAAGATATTTGGATTACAATTTTGAGTTTGAACATATGTCCATAGCAGTACTGGGATGGGCTACAAGTGTGAAGTTTTCTTTCCCTATCATACGTTTCATCAAGAGAAGAGAAGGCTTTAGGTCAAATGTGCTGCTTAGACCTGTATGAAAATATTTGAAGACCTCTCAGGCATAAGAGGTTTAAGATTTGTTCTTACTGGATCCAGTGGTCAAAATTAGGAAAAAACAGGTATCACTTAAGGGCAGCTAGGTGGTGCAGTGGATGGCGTTCTGGGCCTGGAGTGAGGAAGACTCATCTTCTGGAGTTCAAATTTGGTTTGTCAGTTATTAGCTGTGTGACCCTGGTCAAGTTACTTAGCCCTGTTTCACTCAGTTGCCTATCTTTAAAATGAGCTTAAGAAAGAAATGGCAAACCACTACAGTACCTTTGCCAAGAAAACTCCAAATGGGTTCAGAACGAGTAAGGCATGACTGAAATGATTGAATAACAAGAACAAAAGCTATCAGTTATACTGAGTCAGATGGAGTCTGAAGAAAAGAAAACAGTTCTATCAAAAAACATAGTAGGCTACTTTTTAAGGCATCAGGTTTGAGCCTTACTAGAGGTATAGAAGAGAAGGCTGACTGACAAACTGACTGTTGGACAATTAATAGAAGAGATTTCTGTGTAGATAAATGTTGAAATAAATTATCTCTGAGGTTCTTTCCATTTTTTTATATTATGCTAATATTTTAGGTCAGGAAATTTACTTGATCTAGAGGAATGGGGCCTCTGGGGAGAAATGTACACACCAGCAGGCACCCATAAGAATGAGTCAAAGATAGGGGCTAAATGGAACATAAAGAAATTTATTAGCATGCAAGGGTAATCTATTCACTAATATCAACTTTATCTTCCTCCAGTACAGATTTGGTTTTTATAACTTCTCAGGCCCCTGTTGAGTACGCAGTCAATCAGCAGCATTCTGCAGTGATTTAGCATATATAAACCAAGTTTCACAGGAGAGAGAGGAGTAAAAAAGGGAGGAGAAAAAGAGAGTATTTTGAATGCAATTAATTGGCAGGATTTACTTTTAGAAAAAGGAAAAAAAAATATTATTCAAAGGGAGATGACCAAATACTTTTACAATTGTGAGGAAGTTCATTTAGATCAGGTTTCAGGTGTCCCATTCAAGAAAAACAAATAACAGTTACAACAGTGCATAAGATGATCTGCTTTGCCATGTCTTGCAAAGCTTATTATGTTTTATTTCTCTTTAAACAGCAGTTGAAGACTTCCTACTAGGCCACCAGGTGTTTAGGGGATTTCCACACTGTTAGTCCTTCAAGATGCTGTGAAATGATTGTGCTTCCTTGATCTCCTGCACATTCACCTAATGCATTTGTTAACTATATATAAAATAATTGGATATAGAAAAGTTCAAATCCTTAAGGCAAGTAGATGGAAGATAGAACATATTTATGTATACCTCTTTGAGGTATATTTTTTTTCCCAGAAGAATGTGTTTGTGTGTGCATAATACAATAAAATAGAGATATTGCTTTTAATAATATCATAAGAGCATGCCAAGAAACTTTACATTTAAAATTTATCATATGAGCATATGGCAAATCATAAAAGAGAAAATACCTTTTTATTTCAAGAAATGTAGATATTTCTTTTTGAAAAGAAATCTTTCAATAAAAAAACAAGAGGAGAAGTTTGAGATGTAAGCAGGTTATTTGAGGTACATAATTTCCCCGCAAGCCAGGTTCTTCCAGTTTTCCTCAAAAAAAAAAATGTAATCCTACTTCAAGTGCCTTAATACATTGAATTTATTAATATGGGATGTGTTAAAGGAGCTTGATGTGGTGGATTAAGTGTTTTATCCCTATTCACATCCTCCCTCTGACATTTACCTGGGTGACCACAAACACATGACTTAAACTTTATATCATTCACTTAGAATTATATAGTAAGTTATAAACAGGTCCACACCCACGAAATAACAAATCATCAGAGTTATGAAAGTTAAAGGTACTATCAACAAATGTATCATATTTTCAAAAGCATTTAGCATTAGAACATCCTGATTTTTAAAAAAAATAAACATTTTGGCATAAAGAACCCTTAAGAAACATGAAACCTGAGGGTTTTTTTGGGGGGGAGGTGGAGTGGGGTATGGGGGAGGCAGAGTTAAGTGATTTGGCCTGGATTACACACTTAGTTAATTGCAAGTATCTGAGGCTAGATTTGAATTTATGTCCTCCTGGCTCTAGGTCTATCCACTGTGCCATCTAGTTACTCCAAGTTTTAATCTGATTGTTGAAATTTACTTTTCTTGAGAGCCTGAGGGAGTGAATGAATCTTTCTTCGCCTCAATTTCCTCACTTGTAAAATAAAATAACTTGATTTGATAGCCTCTAATGCCCCCTGAAGATCTAAATCTATTATCCTATGACCTGTAGGGACGAAATCCAGAAAAGTAAGAGAATTGTTTGTAATTTCATATTTTGTTTACTAGTTTCTACTTTTACTTTCTTCAAGCAAATTAAAAAATAATAGGTGTGCAAATTGAGTATAGTTTAGTTGAAACATTTTTCCTAGAGTTTCACAAAAGCAAGGCTTAAGTAAATTTCTCCTGGTTATATATTAAGTGACTCCCCCCTCCCCTCCCGGCCCGTAATTGTTAAAATGTCTCTTCCTAGATTCACTAAAAAGAAATTTCAACCCAACGTCAATTTGAATAAGGAAGCTATAATTTAATTTAATTTAATTTTTTTCAATAAAATAGAACTGAAGGAAAAACAAAAGTGTCATTTGATATAATTAAAAGGATAATAAATTTCTAAGTTTAGATCAGGTTGAAATGTAGTATAAAGAGATGGACTTATACTGAAGACCTTTACTTTTTCAACCTGTCCAAATTTCATGGAGCAATTATCAGCTTTTCTTCTTTGGTCCAAGCTTTTCTTCAAAATAACTTCTTAATCTCCAAAGAGTTTATCTTGTGCGTTGTACTATACAGCTGCATTGTCAGAATCCCTTTGTTTAAGAAAACCTTGGGTAAAATGCTTTAAATTTAAATTCAAGCCAGAACAATGGAAGTACTTAATATTGCTGGCTTACTTTATGTAATGATAGACTGTTTCTATGTCTGTTCTCTACATATGCCAGCCATTTTCTTTTTGAGGATGCTAATGAATAACGTAGGGATTTTTTTAATGGAAGTTCTAGCTTTTTTTAGTTGCTTTCTTTTTACTGTTTTTGTTCCTAATATGGAAGTGATTAAAAATAACTACCAATGACACAGAGCTCAACAATTTTACCTTCTGTTTCTATTTGTTTATTATCCTGTATTCCACATTGTAGTGAAGTCTGTTAAACATTGATAAGCTGGGTTTATGCAGAAGGTCCTCAGAGAGCACTGTGCTTAACGGCTGAAAGACCTGGATTAGGTTTATGTATTGTTAAGGTTTAGAAGCATTTAACTAGTGTCTATTATTCCAAAGGTGCCAAATCATCTTGGCCTTGAGATACTGTTGCTATTATTGTAGTACTCAGTTGGCTTTGATCTCCCATACTTTAATACCAATTTCTCTATGAGGTTGAGTTATCGAACAGTTCCACTTTTGGTAAAAACCAATGAATGCGACACATTCTGAGGTACCAAGAAAACACTAAGTATTTTGACCAAGATCATTAAGTTCCTGTCATCTCTCTTAAGGTTTTTGCTTTTTCTGTGTTTCTTCATGCCTATTGTCGAACAACCTAAAAAACACTTTTATTTATTATTTTTATTTATTGACTAAAGTGTATTCTATCACAAAACTAGTGGGTTTATTTGCCCTCATCAAAATAAAATTGGTAATGATCAAAATTCCATCTATTCTTTTATCCTACTGTTACAGTGTCCCCATTGAATGGGTAGGACATTCTCAAGTTTTATAGAAGCACAGAGCTGGAATGAAATGGCTCTCATTTTATCCAAATCCCTAATTTTGTAGATGACAAAACTAGAATCCAGAGGGGAAATTGACTTGTCCCAAGTTGTTACATCACCAGGCAGCAACAGATTTAAGATGAGAACTTCAATCTTCTGCCCGTAGTTCATTGAAAAAATTTAAATAAATATAGCGAGTATGCTAAGGGAAGCTGGGTGGCACAGTGAACAGAGAGCCAGGCCAGAAGTCAGGGAGACCTAAGCTCAAACCTAATTTACTGGCTGCGTGTCCTGGGCACATCACTTAACCCTCTCTGCCTCGGTTTTCTCTTCTGCAAAATGGGCTGGAAAAGGAAATGGCAAATTACTCTGCCATCTTTGTCAAGAAAACCCCAAATGGGGTCATGAAGAGCCTGGGACATGTGAAAAATGACTGAATAACTAATTATGCTCTTGAATGGCGTGGTAGATGGAAAGGTGGCTTTAGTCATCAAGAGCTGGGTTCAAGGTCCACCTGTGCCACATTCTGTTGTTAAGCTCCAAGTGCCCTAGGCAATTACCTAAGATTATAAATTGTTAGAAAGGTACCAGTTTTGTTGATAGGAGTTCCTCACTAGGAATGTGCTAATGAGATCACAGGGTGTATTTTTTAAAATGCTACTGAAAATAAAGAATATCTTATGTGTGCGCATAAATGTTCAAAGAACCAAAAATTCCTTACTTATCAAAAAAGATCTTTTGACTTCAGTAGATTCTTTTTTATATAGTTTGGTTCAAATACAGAACATGTGGGAGAAAGCAACCCCCCTCCGATTGCCTCACACAAAGCATAAGTGTATACTGGTCAAAATCTCTGTCACTCAATATCATATATATATACATACATATATATATATATATATATATATATATACACACACACACATATATATGTGTATATATATATATATATATAAATTTTAAAATTTAATTCTAAATTTAGTTTGATTCAATGACGGAACTCAATAACCCAGTGTTTCTGTCCATTCTCAACAGCTAAACCGGGAATTTTTCTAATATAGTCATTTCAGACTAAGTATTTTTTTCTGAATCTTCACAATGTATATTATCATAGTCCATGGTGGGCTTGGTGAAGAGAGGAGTGGTGTGCATGTGTGTGTGTGTGTGTGTGTGTGTGTGTGTGTGTGTGTGTGTGTGTGTGTGAAAACAAAAGAACACTTGTATTAGTGGTAAGCATGACTCAGACCCTACACTGTTCCTTCACATTTGATGTGATAATGAAATGATATACTTGAAGGCCATTAAACAGTTAACAAAATAAGGTTTTCTTAGCTATAGCATAGAAAAGAGATTTAGCAAAGATACTCTTGCAATTAATTCAGGAGCACTCATACCTCTAACTCTCCACTCTCCCCTTCTCTCCTTGCTTCCATGCAGTGAGTCCTGCAATCTAGGAGTTTGTGTAAGGTGTTAAGGGCCCTGACTCCAGAGGGGGACCTTTTGTTGTCTTTAGGCCACCAGGTATATAAGGTCAGAAGTTACCAGGTAGCTGCAATAAATGCAAGTGCCCCTTGAGCTTTTAGTGTCCTTAATTTATCAAATCCTGAGGACAGATTTGTTACCTTTCAGAGAAAAACTAACAACTTGCTTAGAGGAAAGGGTTAAGATGTTGGTCACAGCACCCATTTCTCCCACATTGAATATGCAGAAATGCTTTTTTATGACTTGCAATAAAATAAGTGGCTCTGTGACTTAACTAAATCTGGATTCATGACTTGCCCATTACAGTAGAATCACGCTTTCTGTTCTCTGGCCCTAGCCCTAGCTCTAGCACCCCATCTCCCACCCGCAAGGCTGTGCAAAGTAAGATATTCTTAGAATTTTTATTCTAGCCTCTATTTGTGAGGTAAAGTCTCCTGACACTGTAACTAATTAGCATATGCCACTCCAGTAAGATAAAAGAAGTCTTACGTAGTTTACTTTTGCTCTTGGATTTCAAATGTACAGCCTTTGTCTCTGATCAGAGCTAGGTACTACCTGTTAAAACTCTGAGGGACTATCTACTGTTTGGTCAAGTTCCATAAACCAAACAGTTAGTATCTCTTGAGAGATTAACAATGTGAGAAGTATTCAGCTAAATGAACTATCCTATGTCATTGCTTTCACTTGACTTCAAATGAATCATCTCCGTGAAAAAGCATAGAATTATTTTATGCTGCTGTAAATCAGTGTTCAAAGCTAAGTTGGATCTCTTCCTTCATATTTGAATATCACTGACCATTTTGTGAAGAATCAGCCTACAGATTATATTTGCCAAAAGTCACCTTAATTTATCAGCTAGAAGCACTGAAGCCATATGCATGGAACACATCTGAATTAATTGGGACCATTTCATCAGTCTGTTAAAGGCTGGAATGCCTTTAGTTTATATTTGTGTGGGGGTCTTTTGGATGATTTTTTTTTCATTCTGCATCTTTATATAGAAAAATTATTATGTGTAAGACACTATGTAATAAACCACAATGTATCCAAGGTTTTTTCCCCTTCAAAAAGCTATTAATAAATCAAGGAATCTGACAAGGAAGTAATCAACAACGATTTATTAGGCACCTACTACATCACAGGTACCATGCTAGGTGCCCCAAATACAGATAACAAAAGTGTTTAAAAGGATTATATATTATAGCAAGGATAGGGCAGACAAATATGTTCATTGATAAGTAAATATTGGAGATTTTATATATATATATGTAGATAGATAGATATACCCACACACATACATATGCATATATGCACACACGTGCATACAAATATGCATATACATATATATTATGTGTGTGTGTGTGTTTGTGTGTGTGTGTGTGTGTGTATGTATGTGTCTGTGGAGGGTATATCAACTGAAAGAATCATAAAAGGTCTCCTGATAGTAGTAGCAGTTAGGATTTTAAGAAGGGAGTGGTGAGCAGAAAGAGTGTTCCAGATTGTGAAGTGGTATGGAGTGAAAATGTTATCTGCCTCCAGAGAGTGAACTGATGAACTCAGAATACAGATGGAAAAATGCATTTCTTACTGTCTTTACTTTTCTTTTTTTGTGTGTGTGTTTTATTTTGGAACATGAATGATATGGAAATGTTTTGCATGACTTCACATGTGTAATCAGTATTAAATTGCTTACCTTCTTAAGGAGGCAAGAGGGAGAAAATTTGGTGCTCAAAATTTTTTAAAATGAATGTTATTTTTACATGCTATTGAGAAATATTAATGAAATAAATAAAATATACATTAGAAATAACTATTCTTTATGTATAGAAATACAAAAAATGTAACTTTTAGTGTTGCAAAAGTAAAATCCTTTTCTTAGACAAAAAAAAAAAAGAACCATAACAACCATGAAACCATGGAGCAAAAAGAAAAACACTGGGAGAAGTCACAACAGTTCTCTTGAATAGGTGAACTGCAGATAATCCCTTAAAATAAGGCTGAAAAAATCATAATTCTTTAAAATTATTCTTCTTTTTAAATTTATCTGGCAATTAGAAAAACAAAGAACATTCACATTTAAGAGACCAGAAAGGTGTTTTCTTTTTTAATGTTCTAAACAATGGACTTCTTAAACTTGAAAACCTGCAACAATAATAGAATTTAAAATGATCTTTATGCAGAAAATTGGAAAGTCATTTGGCAGAAATTAGGTTTTGACAAATATCTCACAATATAAACTATATCTCCATCAAAATAAATACATGGCCTAAATA
>JAQQSU010020514.1:0-10027 GCA_028627135.1 Pseudochirops cupreus | reverse complement strand
CCCAGCACTCCAGTATCTCTGCCCAGAAAACCCCAAACGGGGTCACAAAGAGTCAGAAACTACTGAAATGACTGAACAACAAAACCAGCATCAAAAAGCTAACAAGAGTATGTGAAAGGCAGGATTAGGCCTCAGGTAATGACACCTTCTGTGAAACACACCTTCGACCCAGGCCCCTTTCCACGAGGCCCTTCTCTGCGTCCCTGTCCTCACTGATATGTGATTTCTTCCAACTCTCTCTGTCGATTTTAATCCCAAGGGGGCTTCCTTTTCTCTCACTGGTACCTATAGGATCAGGGAGCTGGACTGTCATTAGATACCATCAAATCCAGACCCACGATCTTCCAGAGAGGAAACCTAGGCTGACACTGGTCAAGGGACTTCATTAGAGTCAGGGTGTCAGCAGATAAGGCAGAATTTAAATTCAAACTATAAACACCAAGTATAATGCTGTAGCCTCTATGACTCCTTGCTACCTCTTGCCATCTCCTTCTCTGGTTCTCCTTTGCTATCTCTCTGTTTCTCACTGATTTTATCTCTGTATTTCTCTGTCTCTCTCTCTTTCTCTCTGTCTCTGTCTCCCCCCCCCCATCTCTCTCTCCCCCTCTCTCTTCTCCTCAGAATCTTTTCCTTCTTACTCTAATTCTTATCCATAAATAAGTGTTTTTTTCCTTTACCACAGTCATGACTATAATCATAGATGCATAGCTTGAAATAACCCTAGGGGCCACTGAGTCCAACTCTATGACAGGGTAAAAGAAGAGAGAATCTTAGACATTCTAACTAAATTGACCAGTGTCAAATCTTTATTCAGAAATGTTAACTAGGATTAAAATTTGGGTCATTATGACTTCCAAGAAGAAGGAGACGTCGCTATTGCCCTATGCATTTTAACCCCTCTGTACACATTTCTATTTCCTGTGAATGCTTCCCTCTCTTTCCTCATTCTTGATGCCCAATTGCCCCAATGCTATGTCTCTCTATTTGAGCTTAATCCCAACTGGACGTGCTTTCCTCTCTCTGGGATCTAGAGAATCATGGAGCTGGGACATTAGAAACCATCAAATCCAACTGAATAAACTCAATGGGAAGAATACTGAGAAAGTGGTTAAATTACTTTTCCAGAGTAACAGAGATTGCGAGGGGCTCTAGTGGGATTTAAACTCAACAAGTAAAGTCCAAGTAGAGAGCTCTACCTACTGTGACACCAAGCTACCTTGTTCTATACCTGCCAGTGGTCTCTTCCCTTTGAATGTCTCTTGCACCTGTGGTCTCTTGTCTCTGTTCCTCATTGGCCTCCATAATGATGTCTTCCCTCACTACCTTATTCATTATCATGTGATTCTCTTCTCTCTCTCTTCTCTCTCTCTTTCTCTCTCTCTCTCTCTCCTTTCTGTATGTATCTCTGGGTTTCTCTTAATATTTCACTGCCACTCTCCATCTTTATCTCTATATCTTTCTCTGTCTCAGGTCTAAATCTCTCTCTCTCTGTCTCTCTTTCTCTCATTCTCTTTTTTATCCCTTTCCTTCTCCTTCTATCTTCTCCTCAAAAGCTTTTTCTCCTTACTCTAATGTCCACCCATAAATAAGTAGTCCTTTCTTTCTCCCCCTAGTATTGCTGTGATCATAAATTTAGAGCTGCCATTATTGTAAAACAGCAGACACAGGCTGATACACATTCACTGAATGGCCCAGGGTCCAATATTCATTCTAAATGCTGACTAGGGTTTGGACTCAGGTCAGACTGGCTTCCAAGAACACTCCACTAAGAGACATGGCTGTTTTGGTCTACATATGACCGCCCCACATCCCGATACATTTACATTTCCTTTGGATGCTTCCTTCCGCCTCCTCATTCACAATGTCTGATTTCCTCAAAATCTATCTCTGTCTGTTCCAAGCTTAATTCCAAGTGGACGTCCATTTCTCACTCACTCACTGGCATCCAAAGGATCATAGAGCTAGTGTGTAATTAGTCACCACCAAAGTCTACCTAATAAATTTAGTAAGGTGAAAACTTACTTACTACACTTGCCAATCCTCAATGAGCCAACTCCAAGGAGAGTGCTTTAACCATTATGAAATATAGCTGCCTTCTGCACATACCAGGAGTCTCTTCCCTGTGCATAACTTCCTCCATAATGGTCTCTTTCTTTACTCTCTTGCTGAATATCTTATGGTTCTCTGTGTGTGTGTGTCTGTGTGTTTGTCTCTGTCTCTCCTATTGCATCTGTCTCTGGTTTTCTTTTTCTATACCACTACAACTCTAATTTTGTCTTTATATATGTATCTGATTCAATGTATCACATTCTGTTTAATATTGTCTCTATCTCTCTGTCTCTCTCAATATCTCTCTTAATCTATCCCTTTTTTGATTTTTCTTCATAATGGTCTCTTCCCTCACTCCCTTTCTAATTATCATGTGTTTCTCCCTCTCTCTCTCTCTCTCTCTCTCTCTCTCTCTCTCTCTGTCTCTCCCCCTACCTACCTACCTATCTATCTCTTCCTCAAAAGCCTTTTCTCATAACTCTAATTCCTACTGAATAACAACTGGTCTTTTCTTCTTCTCTTTTCATAACTATCATCATACATTTAGAGCAGGAATTAATTCTAGGGGCCATTTATTCCAATTGTATCAGAATAACAAAAGAGAGAAGCTAAGACACTCTAACAGAATAGTCTCATGTCAAATATTCAGAATGTTAACTAGGACTTGAACTCAGGACATTGGAACCTCCAAGAACAGTCCTCTAGGAGAACTAGCTCTTTCGGTCTCCATAGTCCCCTCACTGCAGACACTCTTATTCCCTATGGCCGCTTCCTTCTGTCTCCTCATCCTCAAAGCCTGATTCCCTCTAACACTTTCTGACTCTACTCCAACTTAATAGCAAGTAGACGTGCTTTTTTTCTCTCTCTGGCACCCAGAGGGTCAGAGAGCTGGAGTGTCATTCGACACCATCAAATCCAGCCCCATAAATATACAAGGAGGAGAAAAAGGAGGCCGACTGTGGGTAAGTGACTTCTCCAGAGGAACACAGCTTGTCAGCAGCTGAGGGGAGACTTAAATGCAAGTCACCTCTCCAAAGAGTGCTCTAACCACTAGGATACCAAGCTGGGTTGGTCTTTACTTGCCAGGAGCCTCTTCCCTGTATACCTCTCCCTCATCTAGGGTCTCCTTTCTCTGTTCCTCATTTTCTTCCAAAAGGGTCTCTTCCCTCAGTCATTAACATGCAGTTTTCTTTCCCTCTGTGTCCCTTTCTACATCTATCACTGGGTGCCTCTTGATATCTCACTGATATTCTGTATCTTTATCTCTCTATCTCTCTGTCTCTGCCTCTCTGTAGCTCTCCTATCTCCTCTTCAAAAGTTTTTTTTATTCTTACTCTAATACCTACCCATAATTAAGTGAGTCTTTTTCTTTTTACCACAATCATCAATATAATCATAGCTTTAGAGCTGGAAGGAACCCAAGGAGCCATTTAGTCCAAGTCTGATATAATATAAGGGAGTAGAAAGGCTGATGCTCTAACAGAATTACTCAGGGTGAAACATTTATTGAAATTGAGAAATAGGATTTGAACTTGGATCATTCAGACTCCCAAGAAGACTCCATTAGGATATCTGGCTGTTTTACTCCACATATTCCCCTTAATCCCCACATGTCCATTTCCTGTGCACACACTTCCCTCTATCTCCCTCTAACCCTCAATGACTGATTCCCCCCAACTCTGCCTCTTTCTATTCTAACACGAATCCCAAATGGACATCCCTTTTTCTCTCTGGCAACCAGAGGATCATAGGACTGGGGGGTCATCAGACACCATCAAGTCCAGTCCCATAAGTTGACTACGAGAAAAAGTGAGTCTGACAGTGGTTAAGGGATATCTCCAGATTAAGACAGTTTGTCAGTTCCTCATGTAGAACTTAAATTTAAATAGTCAACTCCAAGTATACTGCTCTACCCACTAGGACACGTGGCTGGTTTGTCCCACATTTCCCAAAAGTTTACAACTTTTCAGATTCCTGCTTAATCCTTACTGTCCTCCAAAATGGTGTCTTCCCTCATTCCTTTGCTCCTTGTCAAGGACTTCTCTTTATCTTTCTGTTTTGCTCCGGCTCTCTGTCATTGAGCCTCTGTAGCTTGTTCTCTGGCTCTGTCTGTCCTTTCTCTCTCTGTCTCTGTCTCTCCCTCCCTCTCTCCCTCCTCAAAAGTTTTTTCTTTCCCTGTTCTCTTTCCCATCCAATACTAAGTGGTCTTTTCTTTTTCTCTCTATCACTAATATGATCACAGATTTATAACTGGGAAGAATCCTGGGGGTCATTGAGTCCAACTCCATTATATTATCTCTGAAGAAACAGAGGTTTAGGCACTCTAAGCAAACTGCCATTAAATATTTATTGAAAATGTGAATTAGTATTTGAACTCAGCTCATCCTGACTTGCTAGAACAGTCCAATCAAAAAGCTCACTGTCCACAGAAACCTGATGCTAAGGTTTGCCTTATTTTCATTCAGATCCCAAAATAACTACTCTGTTCGTTTTCTCTCTGTCACTGATATTATCAGACATTTAGAGCTGGAATGAACCATAAGGGCTACCAAGTCCATTTTAAAGAAGAATAAAGTAGATTAGACAATTTTGGTGATTTTCCCAGCATCACACAGCTAGTAAGCATGTTGTGAAGCAGCATTAGAACTTGGGGCTTCAAGACTGTCCAGGAGAGTGTTCTATCATCTAGGACAGGGCTTAAACTTTTTCCACTCTCAACCCCTTTTCACGTGAAATATTTTTATGCAACCCTGGGTATATAGGTATATAAAATAAGTATACAAATAAACATTTACTGCTAACAAATCATAAAGAAATTTCTTTTAAAATGATTCTCTGATATATGTATAATTTTACCATTTATTCAAGATGAAAATGAATTTGGATACTAAGGAGATGAATTAAATCTTGGTGGAATATTTGATACTGCAGAACCTAGAGCATCTTCAACATTTTTCAGAGTGGATCGCTATTTTAATTTTATAATCGTCAGTGCTGAGAACACCACTTCATATAAATTCCTAGCATAAAATGGCAGAAGTATGTTTAGGGCGATTTCAGAAATTGTAGGAAATTCTGTCCTAAATCCAAGGCAAAATTCATTGAACGATGCCGCATGTACAGTAAAAATGCTGCAATGCATAACATACAGTAGTCTCGAATCAGAGCTGAGGGGTTTCTGGCAGTATTTGTTGGTGTACTGTGGTACGACAGCATGCACAGGGCGAAATGTGAAAGCTGTGTGTTCAGAACTTAGGCTATACTGAACATGCCCAATGTAACACAGGCAAGCACTGCCAGAAACACCTGAGATTCATCACGTGTTTGATTTTTAATCAATTGTTGGTTGTTGCACAGTCAGAAACCTTGGTCAGTGCTGCCAAATTTTTCTCAAGCCCCATGTTCAGTCACAAAGCCTCATACGTGGTTGTGACCCACAGTTTAAGAAGTGGTGCTCTAGGAGACCTGGCTGTGCCATGTCATATTTTATTCAACCCACATGGCCAGGGGCCCCTTCCCTCTCTCTTCCTCACTGCTAGCTTCCCTCTAATTCTGTATCTCTCAAACAAATTCTCAGGGGGCTTTCGTTTTTCTCTTTCTCTCATACGCCAAGTCAAAGACCTACAGAGCTATATCACATCCAGTCCCGTCTTTTTACAAAAGAGGAAACTGAGACTGAGTGAAGTCAATTGACTTGCCCAGGGTAACATGACTCATCAGTGTGTGATTCAGAATGAGAACACAAAGAGTCTGGATTCCAAAGGACAGTGGACCATTCTCTATGAAACCTGAGTAGGGAGAGGATTATACTCATGGCTAAAAGCCAGTGACAATGCTCATAGTTGGGAGATAGCATCATATTCAAGGTACAGCAAGGAGGACAATGTCACTGCATGCCAGACTAAGGAGGGGGCTGGAGTAGTATGAGGTGTAACAAGGCTGGAAATGCGGGAACAGGAAGTTGGGAAGACATCTGACCTCCAAAGAGAAAGTTTTATATTGGATGCTGGAGGCAATAGGGAGGCACTGAAGTGTGTTGGGGGTGAGGGTGACATGATTAGACCTGTGCTTTAGTAAAAGCATCTCTTGGCCCAGTGGAGGATGGATTGGAGTGGGGAGACCAAGGCAGGCAGAGCCACTCCTGGCAAAGTCCAGGTATGAGGGAAGAAGGGCCTGTACCAAGGTAATGGCAGGGGCAGAGGACAGAAGGGGGAATAAAAAGACAAGAGACTTTAAGGCCAAATTCCCTTCCTCTCTTCTGACTCAGATCACTCTGGACGGATTCCTGCAGACCACAGAACTGCCCCTCTCTCCACATCTCATCCGCTGCCTCACCTTCCTTCCTTCACTGCTGCTTTCTCAATCTGGCACCTCTCTCCTTCCAAATCGTGTCTCACACCAGCTTCAAGATGACTTTCCTTTAATCTACCGGATCTCTCCTTTACAAATTTAGCTCATTCTCCTTAAACATCTCAAATTCACTGCAGAACAGCATTCTTCCCTGATCAGAACTGAAACTTCACGGTTTACAGACAATGTCTCTTTCCACCAAGCAAAACCCTTCCAACTAGGCTCCTTACTTAAGAGCCATAGACCGAAGCCATCGTTCATCTGAAATTTCCTTAGGTGACTTTGATTCTAATGTTATTTGCTTCTTCTTGTTGTTGCTTCCTCTCAGCAATGAGATTCCATTAAATGATTCACAGAAGACCAGAGGGGTCGGAAAAACTACTCTCCTAAAACAAAATTGCTAATTCCCTTATTCCATTTTGCTTTTAGATAAAACAAGCCTCTTTCTTTCCAAGCTGTAATGCACCAGGTTTTCTTTAAACACCAGATAACACTTCAAAACTTCAAACTGCACAAAGGACTTCCTTATTTTTCCTCCACTTTAGAATCACTGGAGACAAAACTTCCAAATTAGCTTTAATTCTATTGATGGCTGAAAAATCATCTACTCAGAAAAATCACCTGCCCTACTTTAAGTCAATAAATCCTTCAGTCTCCAGGGAAGGGAGAGAATGCTATAGGAGTTAGGGTGACTTCTGCAAGCAAATTCCACCAAGTCTTCATTTTTGGCAGTTCTAAGGAGCTATACCTCCAAAAAACCAATAAAACACTGTGGCATATATGAAAATATTCAAACCACAGTACCCTCACAATTTGGAAATACACATTAAGCAGACTACGCTTGAAAAATTCTTCTCTAATTAGTTTGGAATTCCACAAATTTCTGCCAAAGGGAAATGAATCTCTCTCTCTCTCTCTCTCTCTCTCTCTCTCTCTCTCTCTCTCTCGCTCATGCAGAGGCAAGACAGTGTCCTTTGAAAGTCTGGAAATTTGCAGTGAAAAGTTCTCACTCTTTTTACCCTTTTTCCTCTGGTTGATCAGACCACAGGGAAAAGGTCAGCTCAATTGACAAGGACACAGAACACAGACAATGCTGAGAGCCTATACCCTACATTATATAGAACAACCAAGCAGAAACAAAACACTGCTTACTCTCTCCTAAAGTCTCAGGACACAAGATCTTTGACCACCGATCCAAGCTCCCTTTTCAAGGGCTTAAGAGGAACTGGGAAAGGGAAAAACTGAGGCAAGAGATGACCTAGGACTATGGTGGCTTTGTTAGCTCCTCATTTGGACCAATCTCCCCACAGCGTGAACTAGTGCTTCACCCCACAAGGGCAGCACTACTGGAGACGTTACAGATGATTCCCCATATAATACATGAAAAGATGTAGCCCATCACCAGGTTAGATCAGGATCCAGTGATGGTCTGGGTCTCTCACTGTGAGGACATCTATCTATCCATAGGCCTCATGCAGGTCTTCACAGGGTTTCAGCTGGTACATTCACTCACTGGCCATCTCCATTCATATGCGCTCGCAGTCCATCCAAAGTCTTCTTCTGTTCATTGCTCAAGGGAAGGAAGGATTTTCCTCGAGTTCCAGGAGCAGGAAGTTCCATCAGAAGTCTTGGTCCCCACTCTTGTGCTGACCAGAAAAATGACATGTCCTTCCTGTTGAGTCACAACGTTCCTACCTCCTTCCTTTCTACCTTCCCTGAGGAAAATCTTGGGAAGCAGGTGCAGCTACCAAGATGGTCAATGCTTTATAACTAACACAATTTTCTGGCATAATAATGTCCTTCCTGCAAAGCCATAACCAACAAACAACATCACCCTTTGAATGTGTTTCACTCTGGTCTCCTTTAGAACAAAGAAATTTGGAGGTGGCCACCTAATGGGAGGAGTATGGGAGCACCATGGGAGGCTGTTAATGTAGGTAAAAATTTACCTTGTGCGCACTGTAGCAGTCCCAGGTGCCCCATCCCTCCACCAGATCAGAGTGAATCACATTAAGGGGCCTTCTAACCCCAAACTGTTGGATCATTCTCAACCTCTTGGAAGAAGCACACCAGTTAGCCAGAAGCCAGTGGCCCTGGGCCAAAGAGAGGAAGCGCAGCTAAAAGCAACACTACTTGTTGATGATGTTTGTCCTTCGTTTCTGAAGAGGATCAATGACATCAAGATGATGGGGTAAAAGAGTAGGGGATGGGGGATGTCTTCACTTGTGCATGAACTGGATGTAAGTGAGACAGAGCTGCACAACGTTGTCGGCCCTACTCTCCCTTCCAGGGACATCCAGGTCCAATGGCAAGACAAAGGTAAGGACCACCAGCAATGGCCAAGGATGACCTTGGCATCTCTGATGACTGACCAAGTTCTAAGGTCTCCACAGCACCTACCTCAGCCACCTTCATGGCCACTGTTCTAGTCTGCCCATTCTGCCAGGGGAAGTCTTCACAAGCTTAGGGTGGACATTCTCCAACTCACTACCAGGTTTGAGGACTGTCAATTACCTTCCATATCCTTTAGCCTACTACCACTAGCCTGCTAAGGAAGGCTCCTCTCCATGAAGAGAAGCAACCACAGCTTCCTGAGGAACAAATTTGGGTTTATAACCTTTCAGACCCTCAGAATACAAAGCCAGTAAGCAGCAGCCTATAGATATTTCACAAGAGAGGGGGAGAGAGAGAGAACAAAGGGGATGAGCCAATGGAGAAAGGGGGGAATGTCTGGA
This sequence comes from Pseudochirops cupreus, assembly GCA_028627135.1. Taxonomy (NCBI): domain Eukaryota; kingdom Metazoa; phylum Chordata; class Mammalia; order Diprotodontia; family Pseudocheiridae; genus Pseudochirops; species Pseudochirops cupreus. Next base: position 893 of record JAQQSU010020514.1, on the reverse strand, counting down.
AGGAAAACCAAAGGATTTATTGTCCGTGCCCAAGGCTGCGCCACCTCACCGTCTTCACGTCTCTCACACATGCTACCTCTGTCCTCTGACACTGGCTCCACTTTGGGGCACTTCCTCATCATCTCACACCTCCACTACTGAAAGAGCCTGTTTGCTGCTCTGCCTGCCTCCATTCTCACCCTACTATACTCCTTCCTCCACTGGGCCATACCAATCATCTCCCTAAAGCTCCCAGCCAGCCACGGACCTCCACTACTCAATGACCTCCAGAGTCTCCAAGATGCAATCTAAAAACGTCTGCTTGACATTCAAAGCCCTTCCTAACCTGCCACCTTTCCAGTCTTCTTTCACCTTACACTCCCCATTCCACATACTCTGTGATCCACTGACACTGGCCTTCTTGTTCCCACAACAACACACTCCATCTTCTGGCTCTGACCATTGTCCCTGGCTGGCCCCCAGGCTTGCAATGGTCTCCATTCTCATCAAGGCTCCCCTGGCTTCCTTCAAGTCTCAGCTGAAATACCATCTTCTACACAAGTGTCCCCCTATCCCCCTCAATTCTAATGCCTTCCCCTTCCAAGTGTACCGTGTCTATATCTGCTTTGTACATAGCTCTTGGCCTGTTGTCTCTGCCATCGCACGGGGAGCTCCTGGAGAGCAGACACTACCTTTGACCTTTCTTTACATCTCCAGTGTTTAGCATGATACCTGACACACAGGAGATGGGTAATGAATGTTTACTCAATGGCTAACTGACTGAAAGAATACATTCCCTATTCAGGGGCAAGAGATAAGGGGAAGGGACCAAATACTATGGACACTGAGACCGAAGCCATTCTGGACAAACACACACAGTCTCTTATCCAAGGACAGCAAGTACTTGTGACAAC
>JAQQSU010020513.1:0-10028 GCA_028627135.1 Pseudochirops cupreus | reverse complement strand
CCCGTCCCCAGGCTGTCGTGGTGCACCCCCAGCAGCTGATGACATCAAACACCCTTACAGCAAACAAGGTTAAGTGATCTGCCCGGGGTCACACAGCTAGTATATGTCTGAGGCTGGATTTGAACTCAGGTCTTCCTGACTCCAGGCCTGGTGATCCATCCACCATGCTGCCTAGCTGGTGTTAGTGCCTATTTGCCTGGGCACTCCTGCCAAGTGCAGAATTGTCACTGGCTGCTTCCTAACTGCCACACTTGGAAGCTGGAACCTCGCCATCCTGCCCTGGTTGCCATGTAAACATTCCATGCTCTCCATCTCACTTGAGAACCCAGAGACACACTCTAGCTCCCAAGCAGGGTTGCAGGTAGAGTCCTTCTTCGAGAATCGGTCTTTCCAATTTAAACAGCTCCTATGTTCAGCCTCACCCTTTCTTTCAGGCAAGAGCCAAGTGCCCAGTCTTTGAGACATCAGCAAAGCATGTTACCAGCCCAGGCAGGTATGGCATGACTTCTCCCCCAAACTCCTCTCTGACCAGAGAATGGCTGAGTTGAGGAGGGAGCCATCTGCCTCTCAGTGACCATCCTCTTTCCACAGAGTAGACCAGAGGGCTTGAAGATTGAGAGCTGGAAGGGACCCTGGGGTCGTCAGGTCTAATCCTTCATTTACTGATGGGGAAACTCATGCAGAGAAAAGCTACATGACTTGCCCAGGGTCACACGGCCAATAAATGTCTGAAAACTCAGACCCAGACCTTTGTGACTTCAAGTCCAGGGTTCTGTCTGCAAAGATGTCCAGGTGCCCAGGAAGGAGAGTGTATTCAAAAAATGTTCTTTTAGGTATAGTGCAGACACAGAAGACAAGGTTTTGGATATCAGAAACTGAAGAATTTGCTACAGAAATGTGGGGAAGGAGTTAAGTATGAATTGGAGGATATTCTTTCTGGAAGCAGAATGGGGTATCACACAGAGCCCTGGGCTGAAAGTCAAGGAGGCTGAGTTCAAGTCCAGCCTCAGACACTTCTAGCTGTCTGACCTTGGGTGAGCCACTTCACCTCTGCCCGGGTGTTTCCTCACGGGTAGAACTGGGTTACAATAACTGCAGCATGCACCTCGTGTGGTTTTGTGGAGCTTGTCGTGGGAACTGAGTTACAGCGGGGGCTCCCAAAGCTTTTGTGTGGTCTTAGACCATTAAAGCTTTAAAATGCACTCAGACTTTTGGGACACACTATATAAGTATCAGTCGCCATTTTTGAGTACTGAACATTTAAACACTAACTAGGTACAAAGGCCCTCTGCTAAGTGCCAAGGACACAAAATAAAAGCAAAAACTGAGCCTGGACTTGTGGCAGGTGACAGATGAAATGACTGAGGAAAGATGTGAGCTTCTGGTTATACCGCTTTATTAAGCAATGCATGCCGACTGCCCAACAAATCGGGATGCGGCCCCTCCCTCAGCCTTGGCACTGGACCCTCAATGGGGGGGAGGGGGTGAGAGACAGACTTGTGCATTAAAACAATTAATTAAACAAAATCAATTAACCAGGATACAAGATTAGGCAATCCAATTTCTAATTGGCGGAAAGATTAGGGACTTTACAAGTTGGGAGGGGGAGAGCAAACAGGTGCAATTTCCTGGAATCAGAAAAAGTGGTCCCCCCACCCCCCAGTGTCTGTGAGCAACCAGAGGACCAAGGAAACAGTAGCTGGCTGATCTGGACGGGGCCAGTTTTCAGATAAGACATATGGGCTGCTTGAGACTACAATTGTGAGAAAACTCCTCCTATCAATCTTTGGATCTGACTGGGTTTCTGGACAGCCCAACCCAGGTTTTTAGTTAAGCATCTCTAAGCAGTAGGTGGTGGAGTCCAGCTTCCTAGCCACATAGGGCTAGGTTCTAACAATACAGTAAGGTTTTCTTCCAGTTCCCACAATAGAAGAACGTTTTCTCACAGTACAGAAATTGGACTAGACCCATGACTGAATAGAAAGGGAACTGGGCCGCCTCCAGAACCGAGTTACAAGATGGAGTCCATGGGATTCAGTCCGTTCCTACAATTAGCCACTCGCTGTCCTGATCCCCTCAATTCCCTCAATTTTCCCCTTATGGTTCATGGGGGAGTTGGAAGCCCCCCTTCCACTGTGGATCACTTATCTACAAGCCAAACCTATGAGGTCTTTCATATATTCATAATCAGATTTACAAAAGTCAGGCTACAGATCAAACTACTTACAGGGCTCCCAATGGACTAACTTTGAGAAGGGAGATTTACATGTCGCCAAGGTAACCAAGAAAACTCCAACATAAACACAAGCACCAGGAAGCAGAAGGGCAAAGCTGTACAATACTGATCATCAATATTAGCTAACATCGAGTCTCCCCGTATCCTAGCAACCCACTCCCGATGTTCATTTAATCAGTACATTGGGAGTCCCGGGCGTCCCATGAAGTCGGCTGGTTCCTAGGTAGCTTCTCCCGGAAATTCTGAAGAGGCTTCATCCTCAGGACAGCTAGGGAGGGGGCTCTGCTTCTCTGGCTCATTCCCACGTAATTCTGCTGAAATCTGCCTGTGACAAAACAACACAATTTACTCCCACCTCTTAAATTTGCTTCTCCAAAGTAAAACTTCAAAGAATTTCAGTTTTTTATGCACCACTTGCTGTTTCCATCTTTACCTAAATCCTGTATCTGATTTAAGGATCTTAAAAAATTTGTGTCTAATTTGTAAAATAAACTCTTCTGTCTTTCAAAATTATCAGAAAAATTATTTTTCATTAAAAGTGAAAAAATAGCTTAACTTTCTTTACAATTATCAATATGATTATATATATAAAAATCCTTAATTCTATTCTGGGAACTTATAACTAAAACATACTCAAAGCCTGAATTTCTATGATAGATGCATTTAGAAAAAGTCTAATCCTGTTGTTTTCTCAAAATTTACCGTTACATTTAATTAGAAAACTTTTACATTACATCCTTGTCTTATCACATTATCCAATTCTCCATTTAGGAGGATGTCATCCCTATACTATAATCTGACCACAAACCTGGAGTAAAATTATAAGATTTTTCAGATTCTCATTCAATTATAGTAACTCAGAGATGTTTCTATATCAATCTATTAATTAATAGATATCTGTGATACTGAACTTATAAAATTTCTGCTGCTCACTTGTATTGATTATAGAAATTTACTATTGGTATCGTTTTAAATTCATTTTAAAATTAAAAGTCTAGTGCAGGCCACTGGGGTCAGCTCTCCTGGTGTCTGGGTTCTCCCTCCAGTCCTGTAAGAGGCCTCATTTAAAGGGATCTGTGTGCCTGCGCTGTGTGCCAGTTCCTAGCAATCCCCTAGAAGTTCTCAGGGAGAATCTCCGGGTGGCCCCTAGTCCATCTGTCACCTGCAGCCTGGACTGCTTTTCAATACTCTCCTCCCAAAGAGGACGTGGCTGCAGCCAGGCACCAATCACCACCCTCTGCCTCCATAAAGCCCCAACGTTTACAAAGCGTCCCCATTGTGCAGGTGAGAAAGCCAAGGTTCAGAGGGAGAAAACGACCGGCTCAGGGTCATATGACAAATAAGTGTCTGAGGTAGGGTTTGAACCCAAGTATTATGGAATTCAGGTCCTTCACCCTAATCACTACAGCATAGGGTTTCTCAGATAGCATAGTCTGGAACTACTTGTCTGATGGAGACAGAATGCTGCCTCCTAATTCAAGGGTGATTCCTCCCTCTTTCCCTTCCTTCCTTCCTTCCTTCCTTCCTTCCTTCCTTCCTTCCTTCCTTCCTTCCTTCTTTCTTTTCTTCCTTCCTTCCTTCTTTCTTTCCCTCCCTCCTTCCTTCCTTCTTTCTTTCCCTCCCTCCTTCCTTCCTTCTTTCTTTCCCTCCCTCCTTCCTTCCTTCTCTCCCTCCCTCACTCCCTCCTTCCTTTCTTTCTTCTACTCTCTCTTCCTTTATGTTTCTTTTTTTCTTCCCTTCAATCCTTATTTTTGATAACCTTAGGCAAATCCTTTGACCTTTCTTTTCCTCATTTTCCCACTCAGGGATAGGAAAAACAGTCCTCACCCTACTTTCCCTACAGGTGTGCTGTAAGGGGAACACTGTAACAATGGGAGTTCCTGTTTACCAAGGAGAAAAGGAACATAACTTGGGGCTTCCCAATGAGGGTCAGATTTTCCCCTAGAAGTAATCCCTAACTGTGTGGAAAAGACATTTCGATCAATGGTTTTAAAAGATGCAGGTGGGTCTTTTAAACGTGGAAAGTAAATAAGCGCTTCAGAGGCCAGTTTCCATCCTAAAGGGAGCCTCGGGGATGGTGATCAGTAGCAAGTGGAGGGAAGGAAAGTGGGGGCACCGAGGGGAAAGAAGGGGACTCCTGACCCAGTTTGAGAGCTGCCTCATCCCCTGTTGTCTGCCCTCGCCATGAGACAAGGAGGTAATCAGCCGTCATGGCCTTCACCAGCCCTACTTTCTTCCACAAGGAGCTGGTTTTCTGCATCTTTACTCAATTTATAAATATGGAGGCTCAAAACTCCTGCCACCCCACCACGGGGGGGAGAGGCAGGTTGGTTCCCACACAATATTCCTCTGCACTGCCTTGGTTCATTGGCAGTAAGAGGAGTCTGTGTCTCATGGTGGTCGCTCCGATAGTCATCACAGAATAAGGACCATGTGTCAGGTTACAGGAGATAAAATGGTGGAGCAGGAAGGGAGCTCAGCCTAAGGAACGTCTCTGGAACATCTCCAACAGGTGGTGGCTTGGCCTCTGCTTGAAGACTTCCAGAGGGAGGATCTGGCCACCTCCAGGCCCTCACTCCCCTCTGGGCCTCTCTGGCTGGTGGCCTGCGGTCAAAGGTTAGCTCTGCTCAGCCAACCCAGCAGAACATGGCGACTCCCTCCTCCTCTTGTAGTGGTCTATGTGACTGCTGCTTCTCTGCCAAGGTGGCAATTGCCTCTAATGTCGATTGAACCAATTATTCTTTGTTATAAGAGACAGTTCTCGGAGAGAGGAAGGGGGACGTATTAGAAAATGAAAGAGACCCAATGACTGGAGATACCAGTAAAATGCACCACAGGTTTGCATTTAGAAGGACATAGAGTGACCAAGTTTCTAGTGCTTGGTGATAATTCTCCATGTCATTCCCCGGAGCATCTGTTCTCAACCTTCCCGTCTCTCCTCAAAGCCACAGACCACCCCTCCTCACCCTCTGCTGAGGTCATCACCTTTCCCCAAACCTTTCAATAGTCCCCATCCACCCCAACTCTCTCCTCCTCTCTTTCCTCTGGCCTTTCTCTTTACTAAAATTAATCTTCACATACCACTGATTTTCCCCCTTCTTTGGCAGATTGCCTCCAGCACTGTCTCTCTCCTCTAATTTTCAGTCTCTCACTATTTACTGGCTCATTTCTTGATGTCTACAAACACGCCAGGGTCTCCTACTGCCTTAAACAAAACCTCTCACTAAGCCCTATCATGCCCTCGACATCCTCCAGACCTGTCCTCCCTTTCACAGCCAGACTCTAGAAAAAGCCGTCATGCTCACTTTTCCACTCCTCTCTTCTCACGCACATCTCTCCTCCTCATAGCCTTATTGCTAACTCACCTCTCAGCTGTAACTCTTCTCTCCAAAGTTACCAGTGATCCACCTGACAAAGCTGATGGGTTTCTTTCAGTCTTTATCCTCCTGGAGCTCTCTGAAACATCTGACACTATTGATCTTTCTCTCCTCTCTGGGTCTTTGTGACTAACTCTCGATTCTCTTGCTACATCTAAAACTGCTCGAACTCAGTCTCCCTTGCTGGTGGTTGTTCAGCAGCTTAATAAATGTCTGTTGACTGACTGAGGGACTTACCTGTGTATGTGCTGTTGGCCCCAGTAGAAGCCACAGAATGCAGCAGTGGATTTCACTTTTGTCTATCATCAGGCCAGGGCCCAGTGTTTAATTATAAGAACTTGGTTGCATCCTCAGGCATCAGTCAGTCAGTCAGCATTGAGTGCCTACTCTGTGCTGGGGATACAACAAAAAAGTGACATAATCCCTTCCTTCTAATCGTCATTGAAGACAAGAGGCTGAGAATGACTGGGCCCATTAAGGAGCCTTTTCATGCCCTGTGCCTTGCCCATCACTGTCTACCCCCTCTGCCACCACTTGTACCCTGGAGTGCAGCCTCTGAAGAGGGAGGAATTTCCTTAGAAATAATGACAATGCATTGGAAATTATCCACCCATTGCAAGAATGGGCCTTGCAAGCATCCTTATAAACTGTCATGCCTGTGATTTTGACTATTGAAGAGAGAAATGGAGGAATTGCAAAGATTTATCCTGGGCAGAAAGAGAAACCCTTTTCTCTGCCCATTGGTATAAGACATGAGTTAGTGCCAACAGCTTTTGTAGTGGCCATGGATATTATTGAACCTGCCTTGCATATGTTCTAAGCAACGCAACTTCTCTTTCTTCCTAGGACTCCAAGCAAGGCCGTACAATGAGAACAATCAGCTCTCCCTTAGAAACCTTCAGTCCGAGGCCGCAGAGAAGAAATCCGACTTTGCCAAGGTAACACATGCATCTAACTTCCAGACACAAAACACATTCCTTTTTTAAAATAGAAGCATCTGTTGTGGTGCCTGTGTTTGATTTGGTCTGATCAGAACTGAATTCATGCAATGGAAATTGTGAAGAATGGGGACTTGCGTGACTTACAGAGGCATGCCTTTCTTGGTGGTCTTCAGTGCCAGAGGCGTTAAACGCCCAAAGCAGATTAAAATGTCATTGAGAAGTGCTTTAAAAAATCAACAAAAATAAGACACAGCATAGAAAATGTCCATGTCTGGTTTTCTAAGTCAGCGTGTGTCCTGCAGGGGTTTCTCTTTGTGTTGGATCCCGTTGGTTTATACCAATGAGTTTGGGTTTTGTCACAGGAGTTCTCCAATTACCCCAACTGTTCTCATAAATATTCCAAAAGAAAATTGATTTGATTAGTTTGTGTAAAAAAAATAGTTCCAGTACAGATTTCATTTTGGTTGTGGATGCTGAGGGAGAGAGGTCTGGTGACTTTGAATGACTATGGAAAGATATGGCAGCATCTGAAAGACTTGGAATCATGCTAATTTACACTTGTGAGGAAAATATATATAAACACACTTAATGCCATTAAAATGATCTGGTTTTTAAAAACCTCAAAATTTTATTAGATACAGATCCAGCATGCAAATAAGACTGGATTGGGATGCCTGTATGAAAACTAAGCAGGATTATTCAACACGATAAGAAAACATCCCCAACATTAGAATAAAATCCAAGCTAAACTGGTTCACAAAACACTGATTTCCTTTTTATACCTGAATCTTGTCCTCCAGCTCTTGTTGTCCAAAGTGAAAGAGAAGTTGAAAGAATAGACTGATTTTAAAGGATTGGAAGTACATGAAGGATTCATAACATGAAATGTTGGACATTTCGTTCAAATGTTGATTCAGACTTCATTGAGGGTAAATTGATCAACTTGGGTGCAAGATGGACTCTTATTCAACTTGTATTTAATAAAATGTGAACTTTTCTTAATAAATAATGGATCCCTTGATGTCCTAAATGATGGAGAAAGATCTCCATTCCAGCCCCTGTGCTTTCCTTATTGACTGTTAGAGCTATCTCAATCGAGATGTCTCAGAGAGACCTTAGTGAGTAATAAAAGGTGAGATCATTCATAATTTATTCCAGGAGAACATGGTCAAGGACACTTGGAATGCCAGGAAGGGAAAGTTAAAGGAGTCTTGAACCTGATTTGGAATCCTGGAACACAACATAGACTATAAAAACCATCTGGACTCTTGGCCAGGAATGGAGTACATGTAACAAGGGCCAATAAAAAGCATATTGGCCTGGTGTCTTGAGAATCTGATCAGAAGGGCTTTGACTTGAAAGGGGATCCAGAAAGGAGAAAACTGTACATCTGTCAAGCCTCCCACCCCAGAGAGTAGCAGATAGAACAGGAAAAAAGCAGGAGAGTCAGTAATTCACAAAAGGCAATATTCCACAAGACAAGAGCCAACAGTAAAGCTCATGGACTCAGATGTCTAGACACAAATGTACAACATGTGCGTCACAAGCAGGAAGCAGAGGGGCTTCTAAAGGAAGGAGGTGACTCTGATCTCACTGAGACTTGTGGGACAGGAAGCATGGCTGGAAGGTGACTCAGGACAGGTGTACCTTATCCAAAAGGACGCACAATGATACATGGGACATTGGAGTGGTGCTCTGTGTGTGTGCACACATCTGCATGTCGATACCCTTTCAAACATGCTGGCTTTCCAATTCATCTCCCTTCTCTCATGACTTTCCCCTTGTCGTGACCACAGCCATACACAGGGATGGTCATACTCTTCATTATGACCCACATTTTGCCCCTGAATTTCCAGAATTCTGCAATCCCTCTGTCTAACTCTCAGCTTCTCTCCTTGCTCTGAGCCTAGCTGTGTTTAAATCTATTTTCTGTTCCCATCATGCCTATGCCTCCCTGATGTCCTAGCTCTTCAGCCTTGTTCTGGCTTCTCTTTCTGCCCTTTTAGAGTTTGATTCTGTAATAACTGATTCAACCTTATGCTGGCCTTGACCCTTGGACCCGCTTTCCTTTTCCAGTTTTGACTCATCACTCTCTAAACCACAACTCCAGATGACCCCATTGTCTGCCTTCTTCACTCCAATCCATAGACGGCTGAACAGGGCTGCGAGAAGACCCACAGCCAAGCGACTGGGTCCACACAAAGGGAACTGACATGGGGTCTTCCCCGTTGCAGGAGCCTCTTTCATTCTTACTTGATTGACTCCCTATCATGTGCCCGGCAGTCTATGTTTCTCTTTACCATTGCCTTCCCCTTCCCTGTCAGCAGAGCATGTGGCCACTGGAGCAGAACAGAGCCCCTCTACTACCCCAATGAGACTCTGCCCTAATCTTGCCCACCCCTTTCTCCTCAAGATCTCCCCTCCCCCAAAATATATCTAAAAGACCCCCAGCATCAGTCCTGTCACCGTGCCCTAAGGACCACCAAGCCATTCTCTATACCTGGCTGCTCAGCTGCCCTACATGGGCTGCTTCCCCCAATCAGAACAGAAGCTCTTTGAAGGCAGGAACCATCTTCATTTTTGGATTGATTTGTGTCAGTGCTGAGCCCAGCAAGTGCCATATACTAAGCTTAAGGACTGCTTTTCATTTCCACACTACACTGGAAAAATGGAAATGATCATGGGTGAATGTCCTCTTTTTCCAAGTTCAATATCACAGATTCCCTCAGGATCATGATCCCTTCTCTTGTCCATCAGTCTCTTTTCTTAGCGACTGATGACCTTTCTCCCAGGCAAGGCAAACCCCTCTAATTATGTCCCACCACCTTTCATCTCCACTGAGACCTTATCCTTCTTTCCATTCCTCCTCTTTCTAATACTCACTTTCTCTTCTTTTTTCCCCATCTGGTTCTTTATAGAGATGAGCCCCTCCAAGCTTAGGTGGGTCCTTGGATAGTGGAGATAGTCCAAGGCATATGCTCAGTCTTTGTGGTCATGCTTGGCAGAGTGGCCACTCCTCTAGGTCCAATTCCCAGCTTTGCTATTAACTGTATGACCCTAAACAAGTCACTTAACCATCCTGGGCCTCACTGTCTTCACCCAGAAAATGACAGTGCTGGACTGGATGACTTCTGAGGTTCTTTCCAGCTGTGCATTAGTGTCTTGTGACCCTATGAGTATCTAGCTACTATTGCCGTGCTACGGCAATGCACAGAAGGAAGGTTCCCACCAAATCTTCCTCTGCAGGGTAGAGAAATGCTGCTCCTCTTTCACTTGGCCCTGGTTAGTCCCTTAGTCACAGAGCATTTAGTAAGTACCTGCTGTGTGCCGGGTACTGTTCTAAGTACTGGGGATACAATAAAAAGGGCAGAAGAGTCCCTGCCCTCAAGAAGCTCGCAGTCTAACAAGAGCGCAAGCAAATAAATATGTACAAACAAGCCAGACACACGATCACTAGAAAATGGTAGTCAGAAC
>JAQQSU010020512.1:0-10028 GCA_028627135.1 Pseudochirops cupreus | reverse complement strand
CTTTCTTTTGCTGCTTAGTTTTTTAAAGGAAAGGAGCCTGAGGACCATGAGATCATCCAAGCTCTGCTATCAGGCAGAAGAGTATCCCTGCTTTGGGTCATGAGTATCAACTTTCCACTTTTGGCCTCTACTTTCTCCAAGACCAGTGTCAAGAAGTAGATTCATCTGCTGAAAGGGCTTAACCTTAACTGGGGTAGAAGCCCCGGCCAGCAGCTAATCTTAACCAAGGTTTCCTGACACAACCTAGACAGTGTGGTGTTTGGTTACAAGCTTTGGGGCCTTTCAACCTATTCCTTTTGCTGTTATTCAGTCATTTCAGTTGTGTCTGATTCTTTGTGACCTCATTTGGGGTTTTCTTGATAAAGATATTGGAGTGGTTTGCCATTTACTTCTCCAGCTCATTTTATAGATGAGGAAACTAAGACAGATAGGTTAGGTGACTTGCCTGGGGGTTACATAGCTAGGAAATATCTGAGGCCAGATATGGACTCAGTAATATGAGTCTTCCTGACTCCAGACCCAGCATTCTACCCACTGAGCCATCTAGTTTCTCCCATAGCCTATTCCTGGGAACTTGGTATTCTGGGGGGATAGGCATATGATGGTGTGGCTAAATGAGGACTTTTTACAGATCCCTTCTTAGGATAATGTTTTTAAATTCATAAAAAAGGAAACCAACCAAATTGAAATTTAGTTATATATACATATAAAATGTTTTTTTTTTCTAAGACCTCAGTTTAAGAACTACTTGACTAGATGATTTCTGGGATCTTCCAGGTCCATTGTTCAATGATCTAATATTAATAATGATATCTATTTCTGAATTTCAAGGGAACATTGAAGACATTTCTCTGTAGCAAAAATCTAGCAAGCTAATTTGGGTGCTAAAATAACAGAAATTATGTTACTTTGCTCAGTCAATCCACAATGTTTACTGTGGACAGACCAGGATCCTTGGCATTGTGTACAGATACAGCCCAACCTCGGAAGAGCAAATGTTCTAGCTGGGCATAAACTTGATTCAAAAGTCAAAAAATTGATTAAATATCTTCTGTGTGTAAGATCCTAGGAAAGAAACACAATTTAATTCATCAAGTATGTAAGAGCTTGCTATTTGACACACACCATAGTAGGTATTGGAGCAAAAAAGATAAAAACAAAGTATTTCATTTCCTCGAACAGCTTACATTCTACCAGGAGAAAATAATGCTTATTTGGATAAATAAATATAAACTATGTTCAAATTTTTAAAAAAAATCTAGGTGGAGACAAGTACTAACAACAAGACTAATCCAAAAAGCCTTCCTATTAGAGGTGACATTGGAGCTAAGTCTGGAAAGGAGAGTGAGATTCTAAGAGGCTGAAAGGAGTATGTGTCATATTTTTGAAAGTCGCTAAACAATTCCACAGTCTCTCAAGGTTGAATGAATGCCCTCATTCTTAGGATTTTCTACTTAGATGTAATCTGATTCCTTTCTAAGAGATTCAAGCTCATTTCCTCTTTTTTCCATCTTTGGGACATCCTTTTCAGATTCAGGTTCCATTTCTTACTAAGTCTCTTTTTATTTCAGCCTATTTCAACAAATATTTATTAAGTACCTATCATTTAAAGACCACCCACAGTACTACTGAAGCTGGAAAATAATGTAGTTCTCCCCTCAAGGAGCCTGCAAGCTAGGGAAGGGGAGAATTAGTAGTCAAATCAAAACAAAGAGTTTGGGGAAGGAGTGCTTAACTTCTAGCTGGAAGAAATCCAGGAAGGTCTCAAGGAGCTGAGCATGTGAACTAAGTCTGGAGGAAAAAGAGATTTCTGCAGGCAAAGGTCAAGTTGGAGCATGCTTGGCAGCTGGCCTATGGAAATGCATGGAGTCAGAAGGGAAAGTAGTAAGATTCAGGAATGGCCAGCAGTCCATCCACTTTGGCAAAAATGTAGATTGTGAAAGGGATGATAAACTTGGAAAACTAAATTGGACCTAAGCTGTGGGGGGTATTGACAACCAAGCTCATGAGGTTGTACTTTATCCTGTGGGAAATAAGTAGTCTTAGAACAAGAGAGTGCTATGATCAAACTTGCATATTAGGAAGATGAATTTTGAACCAATGTGAAGGTTGGACTAGAGAGGGAGAGAGACTGGGGGCAAGAAGACCAGTTAGGAATATTATAATAATCCAGGTTAAGTTGTGAGGAAGGAGTCACTGAAAATTCTTGGCCATAGAAGTGACACAGTCAGACTTGTGTTTTAAGGAGATTCTTTGGGCACTTCAATGGAGACATTGCAGTATGGAGAGACTAGAAGTCAATAACTCAGTTATAAGGCTTTTGCAATAGTCTAGGAGAGAGGCGATAAAAAAATTAATTTTGCTTTTAGAAAAAGACATTGGGGGCAGCTAGGTGGCACAGTGAATAGAGCACCAGCCCTGGAGTCAGGAGGACCTGAGTTCAAATCCAGCCTCAAACACTTCACACTTAACTACCTGTGTGACCTTGGGCAAGTACACTTAACCCCAATGACCTTGCTTTGCCCCCTCAAAAAAAAAGGAAAAAAAACAAAAAAAAAAGAAAATAGAGTTATCCTCTTTATGATAGGAGGCAGCTAGGTGGTGCAATGGATAAAGTGCTGGGCCTAGAGTCAGGATGACTTCTCTTCCTGAATTCAAATCTGGCCTCCAATGCTTACTAGCTGTGTGGCCTGGGTAAATCACTTAACTTGTTTGCCTCAGTTTCCTCATCTGTAAAATGAACTGGAGAAGGAAACAGCAAACGACACCAGTATTTTTTTTTCCAAGAAAACACCAAATGGGGTCATGAAGAATTGAATAAGACTGAACAACCACAACTACATGACATCTGTCTAAAAACTGCCTTAGGTAAGGCTTTTATTTAGAGGTGCCAGTCAATGATGGGGAGAAAAACTGTTACCAAAACTTCTTCTAGGTCACATTTACAACTTGCTTTCCTATAGCCTGAAAACTTTAGATCTTCACCTAAAGACCAAAGCAGCCTTTTCTAAAGGTTTCTTTTACTGGGTCCTACATGCTGTCTGGTAGACAGCAGCTTTGCAGTTCCTTACCCCATTAGGCAAAGAATATAAATGCCTTCTTTCTTCACTTTTTGAAATGGTCATCACAACTATAAATTTCTGTTAGCTTCAGAAATCACATCACAGGTATTCCTTTTCTTAAACCAGAGCTGAAGGACTGGAGCAAAATCTTGGTAAAAGTGATTAGGCAAAGTATGAAAAGACTCTGTCGTTACAATTTTGACTGCTTTTCACAAAGGCTCTAAATCAGTCTAGTTTAGGTGTCACCTTGAAATTAATACTGTTCCCTTTGCAGTCCCTGGAATCAGGCATATAACGCATATTCCATCTGGAATCTTGGTCTTGTAGGGCCAAAGTGATACAAATTCTGAAAACCACTAGCCCTTGAGTCTTTTGCCCTCTATCCCCACCCAAAGAAATGAGTCACAGTTCCTCTTTTCCTGTAGGTGTGAAAGTTCACCCTTCTTCAAATTTAAAGGTCATTTGGTCCAGCCTTTGCCTCCTTTAGATGATAGAGAATGCACTACTTCGTAGTAGTCTGTTCCCTTTTCAAATACTTTTTAATTATTAGGACGGTCTACATACTGAGCCAAATTTACCTCTTTGTAACTTTACCTCCTTAAAATGTACCTCCTTAAAATTTATAACTAATTGCTTCTATTTGTTCTCTCTAGAATTGAATAGAACTGGTCTAAGCCTTCTTTCTGGTAAAACAATGATCATCTTCCTAAATCTCTCTTTCTTCTCTTGTTCAGGTTAAGAATCAATTCTTTCAACCAATCCTTATAAAGTCTGATTATATTGCAGTGGTTCTCAACCTTCCTAATGCCATGACCCTTTAATATTCATATGTGGGCATATCTGCATGTGGGCGGACCCACCTGGAGACGATAGAGGAGCCATTTCTGGGTTCCTAAGACCATCGGAAATTTGTGTTTTCCCATGGTCTTAGGGGACCCCTGTGACCCCTGTGAATGGGTCGTTTGACCCCCAAAGGTGCCGCAACCCACAGGTTGAGAACTGCTGGATTATAGCCTCCTTTATCAACTCTAACTAAATAATACCCACCTCTTGATAGAAGAGATAAATTGACCACATTAGAAATCCAGTTAAGCATTACAAAAAGTGCCAGTAAAAGTCTATTCATTCCCTTCTAAAATCTGAGCTCCTTTGGCATTTTACTGAAATGTATGGACCCCTTCTCATATAATGTTTTTCGATGAAAAAAAAATGCATAGGGATACCTATGGGTATCCAAGGGATACCAAACTGGAAAAGAAATATCAAAATACATTTTGTTTAAAATTAAAGTTTTTTTTTTAAAGTTCACAGGACCCTGGGTTAAGAACTTCCTCATTAATTCTCTCTATAGTATTCCCTCCTTTCTCTAAATATATGAAGTCATGATCCTTTCCTACATATGATGGAAGAAAAGGTATATAAACTCTTTCCCTCACTATTCAAAGAAACAAAACATACTGTTTTAGAAAATAGAACCTGTGATGCTACAAATTGTAATAATCCCAAGTGTTTGTCTTCTTTTCTTTTTTCTCTCTATTCTCCTTCTTTCCTTCCATTTTTCTCCTCCTTCTCCTCCTTCTCCTTCCTTCTTCCTTCTCTCTCCTTTTCCCCCTCCCTCTCTTTCTTCCTCTCCCTCTCCTTTTCTCCCTCCTTCTCCCTCCCTCCCTCTCTCTCTCCTCTTTCCTTTTGACTTGGAGCTATATAAGGAATTTCCAGTAAAGAAAGTCATACCAACTATTTTGTAGGATATCTACTTGTCTCAGAGCACTAAGAAATTATGTGACCTGACCACAATTATGTAGCCAGTGTGTGACAGATATGGGATTTGAACCCAAATCTTGCTGACCTGATACCAGGCCATCTCGGGTCCTTTTCCTAGAATGGAACATTTCCATCCACTGGAACTTCAGCTTTCTTTTTTCTTTTTTTTTCTAACAGCTCTTAAAAGCAGCTGTAAATTAGTGGAGTTTTGGAAATGATCATCACCAATGTTTTATAGGTGCTATATTTACCAGGCTCCACACTTCAGGTGTTATTCAGTCATTCTTCAGTCATGTCTCACTCTTCATGACCCCATTTGGGGTTTTCTTGGAAAAGATACTGAAGTGGTTTGCCATTGCCTTCTCCAGCTCATTTTACAAATGAGGGAACTGAGGCAAATAGCATTAATTGGGACTTGCCTAGGATCACACAGCTAGTAAGTGTCTCTGGTTGGATTTGAACTCCAGTCTTCCTGACTGTAGGCACAGCTTGGCAGTAGATAGAAGCCAAAATTAAAATAGCCTAAACTTCTTTGGGTAGTAGATAGGTTAGGCTAGAGATAGACTGACAATGGTTGGTTGCCTTAGGTCATGTGACAAATGGGAAACTGAACAGTGGCAACCCTACATTTTTCTTGGGCCACCCAAATTGTTTTGGTGGGTCATATGTTGTGCAGGCCTGCTGTAAGCCCAGCAGTCTATCCACTGTACCACCTACTGTAATGCCAAGCAAAGGCAACTTCCAAGGTTCGTATTACCAGCATAGCAAACCCCATTTATTCAGCAAAACATTCACAGAACAGAGAAAGTCAAAATACAGTGTAACTCATTCATTTACCAAGTAAGTTCTCAATTCAATTGCAAAGTACCAAGGTCCAAGGCATCCCACCCCTGGATCAGTAGTCAAAGTAGCCCACTCCAGGACAGTACATTCATTTAGTCTCTTCTCAAATAGAGAATAGTTTCCAATAATAAACAAAGTACATTCATTTAGTCAATTACAGAGCCCAAAAAGGCCAAAGATTTTCCCACTCCTAGACTCTACTGAATTACAATACCATCCATTAACACCAAGCACTTTCTCAAAAGGGGCAGGAGAGCACAAAAGGCCAAACACCCTTAAGTTACAACAAGGTTAAGATATCATCTCAGCATGGAAAACCCAAGGAACATCTTCACGTAAGGCAAGCCCTCAGCAATCTCAGTTCCTGGGGTGATAAGGCTCAGCAATGCCATAGCCAGCGTCCTCATCAAGTCACTCTCTGCCTGTAGAACAGTCCCAGAACCCCTGAAAACATCAGCAAAGCCCTCTTCCAGAATTTTTGTAAACATACCACAAGAAGATCCTCCTTCAGGGCTTGTGAACCAACAGCCAGGTTCCAGGACCTCTACAATAGCAGCACTGTCCTTCACCAGCAGGTGAATCTGGCAAAACAATGTCAAAACAGACAAACAAAATACCGGCATCACAGCCATGCCTCCTCAATTCTCGGCAGCTCCAGGCAGCAGTTCTCAAAAGTCCTGGGAGCTCCAATGGACCCTCAGCAACTCAGGCTCCACAATGCTAGATGCTGCTCTCCCAAAAGTCCTTCTGGCCTTCTCTTGGCTTGGGCCTCTCTCCTAATTCACAGCTCCTCCCAGTTCAGCCCTCTTTCTTCATATCAACAAGTCCATCCCACAAGTGGATTCACAAACTCTGGGTTTTAACACTCAACCCCAAAACCAAGTCAATACAGGGGCATCTCCAAATTCCATTACCATTATACCTACCTGCCCTCAATACTTCATGCCTTTCTTGATTCTTCACATGGAATTTTTTTTAATGGGACCTAATGCCTCTATAATGACTTCAGTCATTCTCCTTATCAGTGTGGGATTCAAGAAGTCAGATCCAACACACTTAAATGCATTGCTCTTGCTTAAAAATCCAAGGATTTAGAGCTGGAAGGGACAGTAGAAACTAAGTCCCTCATTAATTCAGATGAGGACTTTGACATCCACAGAGGACAAGGGACTTGCCCAAAGTCACCCAACTAGAAAACAGGAGAGATTGAAAGGGAACTCGCCTCAGCCTGTCAAATGCCAGCTGTTTCTACCATACTACACTGCTTCCCCCATGGATAGTCCTCTTCCTTTCCCTGTCTAGGGGCAGCTCAAGTGAGCTGACCCTGGGGCAAGGAATCCTGAGTTCAAATTTTGTTTCAGACCCTTCCTAACTGTATATGGTAAACTTCGCATTAAACAATTTCAAGTTGCGTGTATCTGGGTTCGAACAATATAATGTTAATAAATAAAAAAATATTCTCCTCACAGTGACCCAAGGAAAATGTCTCCCTGTAAAATGGGGGGTAATAATAGCACCTGTCTCCCAGAGTTGTGAGGATCAAATGAGTGAACATTTATAATAATCTTAATTATAATCATCTTAATAGAGGGCATAGCACAGAGTAGGGCTAAATAAATGCTGCTTTCCTTTCTTCCTACTTCCGCTTTTTAAGTTTACTTTGGACTCTTTAAGTAGATAGAAGAAAAGGAATTGTGTTCTGATTCCTTGGCCTGGGCTGGGAGCTGAGGGGAAATGAGGCTTTAAAGTTAAGTTATCTGGCTTTCTCATTAGAGAGATCAAAGCTGAAGGTGTATGTTTGTTTCTAATTAACACTAACCATAGGGATTTGAAAAACATGTATTTCATTAACCTTCAGGAAGGCATTCAGGGAAGAAAATGTTTGGATTTATAACCTTTTACATAAGGAATTTACAATGGAAACTCACAATTCTTTAGCCTTTTGCAACTCCCAAAGTCTGATCTGAACAACAGTCCTGTGAATTAGGCCTTGTTGATATTTTTAATCTTCATTTTGCAAATAAGGAAAGAGGATCAAGAAAGTTAAGTGACTTAGCCAGGGTCATGGGCTTTTGAAGTCATTGAGCCCAATGGAAACTTAGTGATTCAGGCTCTTTCCATTAGTAAAATTCAAAGGTGGGGGGATCAGTAAACCCTCAGGAGTAAAGTGTATGTATAAAAAGAACATAATACCTATTTTGAGACCTTTTTCTCTATACACTGAAATGCAAAAATTAATAAAATCATAGAATCTCAGAGCTGGACAAGGCCGGAGGATTCCCCTCTAAAGCACTTACATTCCATGCGCAATATCTGTATTAGAAGTCAGTCATTCAGTCTTTGCTTGTATACCCCTAGAGCAATGAATCTCAAGGTGTTCCCTGGGGATGCCTAGACATCTTGGATACCCTTTCATGGGGTGCCAGAGTTCAAAACTATTTTTTTATAATATTACTAAGATGTTTTAATTTCTAATATAATAAATAGGAATAGATGTAACTCACATAAACAATGACTCAAAAATTTTAAAGTATGTAAAGGGAGTCCTGTGACCACAAATTTTTGAGAGTCTTTGCTTTAGAGAAAAGAAATTCACAACTCTCCAGAACACACCAGATTGAAATTTCTGAACAATACTAACCATAAACACAAGTGGGAAGTAGATTTGTTATTTCTAGCTTCTTGGCCATCCTTTCATCTCCTCCTCCCCAGCAAGTATCCTGTGACCTCTGCCTACAATTTGTATGAGAAGTCCCCCAAGCTTTCAACGTTTCTCTCCTCTCCCTCCCAGATAATGAAGGGCTTTGTATAGCAGAAAAGAAACCCAAGGTCCCATCCAGATCTAGGCTATCCTATTCCATTTTCGTCTCTGTGCCTTGTTTTCCTCGTTCATAGAACCTAACAGGGTACACCAACCACAGTATAGAATTATTCAGTCCTGCCCAACTCTCCATGACCCCATGGACCATACAGTTTATAGGGTTTTCTTGGCAATGATACTGGAGTAGTTTACCATTTCCTTTCACAGTGGATTAAGGCAAACACAGGTTAAGTGACTTGCCCAGAGTCACTGCTAGTAAATGTATGAGGTTAAAGCCCATCACTCTATCCACTGAGCCACCTAGCTGCCTCTTTCTCCATAGTTTAGCGGGTCTTAGAAATAGCAGCATGAACTAATGTGATGACATTATGGGATTATTATTGTAAAGGGTGATGAGATTAAAGAGAGATTAAATTAAGGTTGAATTGAATTGGATTTTTTTTTCCCTTTAGGTCATAAACTCAGTTAAGTCATCCAACCTCCCTGAGTTTCATCTTAAAAATACTTGCTCTACTTAAACAAGCCACCTTCTACATTAAGCCTTTTTCTAATCCTGTCTCTCCAGCTGCTACTGCCCTCCCTCCTAAAATTACTGTTTTCATTTTATATTTATTTTGCATGTATACACATAGCCCTATCTCTCTGTCACTCTGCCTCTCTCTGTCTCTTTCTCTGTCTCTCTCTCTCCCTCTGTCTTTTTCATTTGTTCCCAGTAGAATGCAAGCTTCTTGTTAGACTAGTCACATGTCATCAGCAGAGACTGTTTCACTTATGTATTTGTTCAGCAAACAATAGGTGTTTAATCAAAGCATTTAATTGATTGAGTTAAAGAAAACAAATTGTGAAACCTTAAATTAACATAAAATTTTTTTATCATTATTATATTTTACAAATATCAATTAATCAATAAAAGTGATTAAGAAACTGTTCCTTTCCCTGATTGTGGTTGCGAAGAAATTGATCATATGTCCTCAAATGTTGTTGCCTTCCATAAGTGAAGCCAGTTACCAGTGACCTATATGAAAAATGTCACAGAAGCTTCAAATTTTAGGGCTTATAACTAATCAAATTTTCCCATTTTTTGTTTTGTTTTGTTTTTTCCTGTATTTGGTTCCAATCTGTAATTTCAAAGCTGTAAGGAACTCTCACTTGGGAAACTCCCAGACTGATGCTTATCCTTAACTCAGTCTGTTAATTTCCAGTTTTAAAGAGTTGCCTGGGGCATTGAGAGTTTAAGAGATTTCTTCAGTCACACAGTTAATAAGGATTAAGGGATGATTTTTTTTTTCTTGGAGCGGGGAGGGCAGGGCAATTGGGGTTAAATGACTTGCCCAAGTTCACACTGCTAGTAAGTGTTAAGTGTCTGAGTCTGGATTTGAACTCAGGTCCTTCTGATTCCAGAGCCAGTGCTCTACTCACTGTGCCACCTCACCGCCCCTTAAGGCAGGATTCTAACCCAGATCTTCCTGACTCCAAACCCAGTCCTGAATGTGCTGTTGTCATGCCACTCTCTTTCCCATTTTACAGACAGGGAATCTCAA
>JAQQSU010020511.1:0-10028 GCA_028627135.1 Pseudochirops cupreus | reverse complement strand
TCCCATGATCTTTCTTTTCCCCAAAGAAGGAATCTAGGGTTTGGGAGTTGTTCTTACTTTGCTTCTTATGCTTATTCTTACTCATGGTTGTTCAGTCCGTGATTTTTTTTTAAATCTCTGTGGAGCTCTGCTTCCAGAAGTGAAAGCTCTGTCCCAAATTGCTGGGGTCCTCCTGGCTGCCACAGCTCTCAGGAAGATGCTGGGACTCTTCCTACTTACTTCCAGTTCGCTGGATGATGAAGACTCCAGAACCAAAAGCACAAGACCATGATCCAGATCCAGGCCACTCAACACGAGAGCACTGGCCTCAGAACAATCGCTTAGTACCCCTGCTGTCTGCAGGCCGTGGGCAGGAAGCTCCAACATGGAGGCGGGTGCAAAACCTCTGCCTTTAGCTTTTTTGCTCTGGAGGCCTTTTGGCCAGACTGCTCATCCCTCCCAACTTGGCAATCCCCAGTGACCTAGTTCTGAATGCTGCCGCTAATCTGCTCACTGCTCCTCTCGTCTGGCCACTCCCGGGGCTCAGCAGTGGCTTCAGGCCAGGCTGGTTTCACAGTGCTGATATGGTTCCTTGTAGCCAAGCTGACTTTAGTGGGAAGTATCTTTGTGTGTGTTTTGGAGTTCTAGGATTGGTTTAGAGTCCTATTCCATTGGTGTTTTGGGGTGGCTATGTGAGAGCTGCGATATGTTGCTGCTGCTATGCTGCCATCTTGGCCCTGCCCCTCCCATTTATACTTTGAAAAATATTTTTTTCATATAAGTGAATATAGTATTTTGTCAAAGGCCTTTTCCTCATCTCTTAAGAAAATTATGAATTTGGAATGGTTTGGGATGAATGTTGAGACATCCTTACATCTCTGGTATAAATGCAACTTGGTCAGGATGGATTATTTCTTAATTGAATTGCTGTAGACAGACAGGATTTTATTTAATGATATTGGTATATTGCTATCCTTTTGTGATTTATCCTGCCCTGGTATTAAGTATTAGGACTGCATTTGTCTTACAAAGGAATGTAATAGGGTACCTTCATTCTCAATATTTGAGAAAAATTTTCTGTGATGTTGGTAATAACCATTCTTTAAAAATTTGATAGAATTAGCTCACGTATCCAACAGGATGAGGAGGTTTTTCTTTTGTAATTCCTTTATAACTAGTTCTATATAATTTTCTGAGGTTAAATTATTTTAATTTTCTATTTGTTTTTTTGCTACTTTAGGTATATTGTATTTTTAAAAGCAGTCCTCTTTACCTCTTGTGCTCTCGAGTTTTTAGATAGTATAGTTCTTCTAATTTGTTCTGGTTTTGTCATTTTACCTTAGTTTTTTATTTGTTGATTTGCTTTTTCTGCTTTCTTTTTAATCAAATAGGATAAAGGTTAATCATTTTTATCAATCCTTTTAAAGAGCCAGATTTTAATTGTGTGTTCCTATAATTTTTCTGTTTCAAATTCATTTTCCTTTCATTTTTAATATCTTTTCTTTTGTGCTCACTTTAAATTGCTTATTTTTTGGTTTTCTAACTTTAACTGCATATTTAATTAATTAATCTTCCCTTTTTCCAGTCTATTAATGTATATTTTGGAGGTTATGTTTTTTTCCCTTAGCGATATTTTATCTACATCTCAGAAAATTTCTAATATTATTTTTCATTATCATCATCATCTTCATCATCATCATCATCATCATCATCATCATCATCTTCATTATTTTCTTTTGCTCATGATCCCTAAACTGTTTGCTATTTTTTAAAATTAACTTTCATGTTTATTTTTAGTTTACAAATTCATTTCCACAAGATTTGGAGTTACAAATTTTCTCCCTGTCTTTCCTCTACCCATCACCTGAAAACAGTGATCCCACTCTATACACCCTACTCCAATCTACTCTCTCCTACATCCTCTCCCATACCTCCTCTGACTTTCCGGTAGGTCAAGATGGTTCTCCATACCCCAGTTCCTTATATCTTATTTCCCAGTTGCATATAAATAATGATAATAATAATAATAATAATAACAACAACATTCAAATTTAAAACTTTGAACTGCAGATTCTTTCCCTTCCTCCCTCACCACCCACCCTTACTGGGAAGATAAGCAATTCAATAAATGTCATACATGTGTAGGTATGCAAAACATTTCCATAGCGGATATATTGTGAAAGACTGACTATATTTCCCTCCATCCTATCCCACCCCCCACTTGTTCTATTCTCTGCTTTGTCCCTGTCCCTTTACAAAAGTGTGTCCTTCTCACTACCCTCCCCCCCAACCTTCCCTCCCCTCTAACATACTCCCTCTTTTACCCTTCTCCCCTGCTCTCCAGTAGGGCAAGATACTCAATTTGGTGTGTATGTCATTCCCTCTCTAAGCCAAATTCAATGAGAGTAAGGTTGCCCCATTCCCTTTTGCCTTCCTGTTCTTCCTCTCCATTGTAAGTTATCCTTTGCTTCTTCTGTATGAGATAATTTACTCCATTCTGTCTTTCCCAATCTCCTCTCATTATATTCCTCTCTCACCTCTCAGTGTCATCCCTTCCTATTCAATTAATCCTAAGCCCTCTGTCTATGAATACCTGTACACATATATGCGCACACTCACATATGTGTTAACATGCATATATACCCTCCTATGTAGACATATATGTATGTACACACACACATTTATATTCCCTTCGACTATCCTCATACTGAGAAAAGTTTCATAAGTTACAATTATCATTTTTTCCTTGCAGGCACGTAAATAGTTCAACTTTGATAAGTTCCTTATGATTTCTTTTCCCTCTTTATCTTCTCATGCTTCTCTTGCTTTTTGTATTTGAATGTCAAATTTTCTATTCAGCTTTGGTTTTTTCATTAAGAATGCTTCAAAGTCCTCCACCTCATTGAATGACCATATTTTCCCCTAAAACATTATACTCAGTTTTGCTGAGTAGGTAATTTTTGGTTTTAATCCTAGCTTCTTTGATCTCTGGAATATAATATTCCAAGCACTTCAATCCCTTAATGCAGAAACTGCTAGATCCTTTTTTATCCTGATTGTGTTTCCACAATCTGTTTGCTATTTTTACTGTTATTGTCTATAACAGATTTGTTTACTCTTTCTGCCTGAGAAAATTAAATTGATTCTGTATTATTTTTTATTGATCTTATTTATAATTAACTGATTTTTTCCTGTAACTACCTAAGTCATGGTTCTTTATATCTGAACTTAATTCAGGAATTCATCTGGTCTGTAAGACAATAAGCTTAAAAATCCACTTTTATTCTTGACTTAAGGGAATCTGCTATCTTTGAGGGATGCAGATGGACACCAAGCATTCTTGTCTAGTATCTATATATCACCAAGCTATCCTTCAATGATATATGGTTTGTTACCCAAAGAAGTCTAGTCTACTCTCTCTGACCTTGCAGATAGACTCAAAAATTAAAATTTCTTAGTCAAAGGAGGGAAAGAGTGGTTTGTTGCTAGCCCCTTATTCTCAATTTCCAACCAATTGCATTGTCCCCCATGCCTCTACTCTGTAACCCATTATATTGACTTCACCATTCATGACGTTGAGCTCTTGTAACCAATCATTACTTGTTCTCTGCTTAAGAAGTCCTGTTCTTTGTTCTCTACTTCCCAAAATCTATAAAAGGGAACCTGTCCTTCTACTTGGGGTCTTTGCCTCAACTGAGACATCCATTGATGTCTCAGTTTTTTTTTAACAGTTTCATGCTCTAGTTATAAACTGTTATGTTGCTCAAAAAATGTCTCTCCATCTATCTTTGTTAGAATTTCACTTGGATTTCATTATTTCTAATTTAGTATTTAATTAGGGATTTTTAATTTGTTGTTTTTCTAGTTTTTTCAATTGCATGCCCAATTCATTGACCTCCATTTTCTCTATTTTTTTAATGTATGCATTTAGGGATATAAAACTTCCCCTAAGAACTGCCTTTGCTGCGTCCCACAAGTTTTGGTATGATGTCTCAAACCAAAGGAGAGATTAATAAAATTGAAAGTAAGAAAATTATTGAACTCATAAATAAAGCTAAGAGTTGGTTTTATGAAAAAAAACAATAAAACTGATAGACTCTTAGTCAATATGATAAAAAAAAAAGAAAGAAGAAAACTAAATTTTGAGTATCAAAAATGAAATGGGTGAATGTACCTCCAATGAAGAGGAAATTAAAACAATAATTAAGAATTATTTTGCTCAATTGTATGCACATAAATTTGACAATCTTAGTGAAATGGATGAATATTTACAAAAATATAAGTTGCCCAGACTAACTGAAGAGGAAGTAAATTACTTAAACAACCCCATCTCAGAAAAAGAAATTGAACAAGCTATCAGAGAACTCCCTAGGAAAAAGTCCGCAGGGCCAGATGGATTTACTATTGAATTCTA
This sequence comes from Pseudochirops cupreus, assembly GCA_028627135.1. Classification (NCBI taxonomy): domain Eukaryota; kingdom Metazoa; phylum Chordata; class Mammalia; order Diprotodontia; family Pseudocheiridae; genus Pseudochirops; species Pseudochirops cupreus. The sequence goes on along the minus strand of JAQQSU010020511.1, from coordinate 5,635 downwards.
TCAAATATTTAAAGATCAATTGATCCCAATACTCTACAAACTCTTTGGGAAAATTGGTGAAGAAGGAGTCCTACCAAATTCTTTTTATGACACAAACATGGTACTGATATGTAAAGCAGGGAGAGACAAAACAGAGAAAGAAAATTATAGCCCAATCTCCCTCATGAATATAGATGCAAAATTTTTAAATAAAATATTTGCAAAAAGTCTTCAGCAACTTATCACAAGAATAATACATTTTGATCAGGTTGGATTTATTCCAGGAATGCAAGGATGGTTCAATATTAGGAAAACCATCAGTATCATTGATCATATCAGCAATAAAACTAGCAACCATATAATTATCTCAATAGATGCAGAAAAAGCTTTTGCCAAAATACAACATCCATTCCTATTAAAAACACTAGAAAGCATAGGAATAAATGGAGTTTTCCTTGGAATAATAGGTAGCATCTACTTAAAGGCATCAGCAAATATTATATGTAATGGGGATAAACTATAAACATTTCCAATAAGATCTGAGGTGAAACAAGGATGTCCACTATCACCCCTCTTATTCAGTCTGGTACTAGAAATGTTAGCAGTACCAATTAGAGAAGAAAAAGAAATAAAAGGAATCAAATTAGGCAAAGAATACACTAAGCTACCACTCTTTGCAGATGATATGATGATATACTTGGAGAATCCTAGAGAATCAAGTAAAAAACTTCTTGAGACAATCAATAAATTTAGCAATGTTGCAGTATATAAAATAAACCCACAAAAATCCTCAGCATTCCTAAGTATTTCTAACAAAGTCCAAGAGCACGAGATAGTAGGAGAAACCCCATTTAAAGTTATTGTAGACATTATAAAATATATGGGAATCTACCTGCCAAAACAAACCCAGTACCTTTATGAACACAACTACAAAACACTTTTCACACAAATAAAATCAGATCTAACCAATTTGAAAAACATCAATTGCTCATGGCTAGGTCGAGTTAATGTAATAAAAATGACAATTTTACCTAAATTAAATAGCGTGTTTAGTGACATACCAATCAATCTATCAAAAAATTACTTTATAGAACTAGAAAAAATAGTGACAAAATTCATTTGGAAGAACAAAAGATCCAGACTATCAAGGCAATTAATGAAAAAAAATGCTAGGGAAGATGCCCTAGCTGTAACAAATTTTAATCTGTGTTATATAGCAGCAGTCATCAAAACTGCTTGGTACTAGTTAAAGAATAGAGTAGTGGATCATTGAGATAGATTGGGTACAAAAGACTCAATAGTCAACAATTATAGTAATATACTACTTGATAAGCCCAAAGACCCCAGTTTTTGGGATAAGAACTCACTATTTGACAAAAACGGCTGGGAAAATTGGAATATATTATGGTAGAAACTGGGCATAGACCATCTTCTAACATTATACACCAAAGTCAAGTCTAAATGGGTGCATGATCTAGGTATAAAGGCTGATACTGTAGGTAATCTGGGAAAGCAAGGAATAGTTTAACTGTCAGATCTATGGAATAGGGAAGACTTTATGACCTAAGAAGAGTTGGAGAGCATTATAAAATGCAATTTGGATAATCTCGATTACATTAAATTGAAAAGTTTCTGTACAAAGAAAGCCAAGGTAACCAAGATTAAGAGGGAATTGGAAAATTGGGAAAGAATTTTTATAACCAGTGTCTCTGATAAAAGCCTCATTTCTAAAATATACAGGAAATTAAGTGAAATCTCTAAGAATACAAGTCATTTCCCAATTGATAAATACGCAATGGATATGAACAGGCAATTTTCAGAGGTAGAAATTAAAGATATCTATAAGCATATGAAAAAAAAGCTCCAAATCACTATTGATTTGAGAAACACAAATGAAAACAACTTTAAGCTACCACATGTCTCCAGCTAGATTGTCTAAGATGACAAAAAAGGAAAATGACAAATGCTGGAGAGGATGTGGCAAAATTGGAACACTAATGCATTGTTGGTGGAGCTGTGAACTGATACCACCATTCTGGAGAACAATCTGGAGCTATGCCCAAAGAGCGATAAATAATTGTATATCTTTTGCCCCAGTAATACTGCTTCTGGGGCTGTATCCCCCCCAAAAATTGTTGAAGTGGGAGAAAGAGCCACAAGTACAAAAATATTTATTGAAGCTCTCTTCATGATGGCAAAAAACTGGAAATTAAGGGGATGCTCATCAATTGGGGAATGGCTAAACAAGTTGTGGTATATGAGTGTAATGGAATACTATTGTGCTATAAGAAATGGGGAGAAGACAGTCTTCATATTCACCTGGAGAGGCTTATACAAACTGATGCTAAGTGAGAAGAGCAGAACCAGGAAAAATTTGTACACATCATGTGTGTAATGATCAGCTTTGATAAACTTGATTCTTCTCAGCAATGCACAATTATAAGACAACACTACAAGTCTCAGGATGGAAGGAGATATCTACGTTCAGAGAAAGATCTAGAAAGAACAGAATTTAAATGGAGGCTGAAGCAATCTACATGCTATCTTTCTTTTTCATGTTCGGTTTTCTTTGTTTTCGCCCATTGTTCACTCCATTGGTTACAACCCTTCCATACACTCCAGACTAATGTCTAATGTGAAAGTATTTCAGATCCTATCCTTGATTTTTTGCCTCCATTATGGGGGAGAAGAGAGAGAGGAAAATATTTGAGACTGAAGGGATTGTGGAACTGAATCTTGTAAACAAAAAGTAAATCAACAAATTAATATAATAAAAAATAGAAAAAAAAGAATTTCACTTGGAACAGTTTGTTGGTCAAAGTGGGACTAGAGAGAAAGAACTTCCCCCAGATATCTTAGCAGAACCTCTCCCCTACTTTTTGGCCCTGCTGCATCAGTCTCCTTTTGTTGGAATTTCACTTGCAACATGCCTTTTTAATGTTTGTTTGCAATATTTCCATATGGTAGTTAATTCATGATTAGTTTTTAAAATGTTCAATATGGTACTGAGGAATATTAACACTATCATACTATCATTAAGAAAATGCTATAAGATTTTAGCTCTAGATTTTATTCAATTTTACATTTTCCTTTTTGTTTAACTTTCTGCTAGATTTATTTATTTATTCAAAATGGAGAGACATTGGAATCCCATGCCACTATTTTATCACTGTCTATATGTTCTTGTAGTTAATTTTTTATGAATATAAATTAAAAGGCTTTTGCAACATATTTAATAGGTTTATTGGTTTGTTGTCTATGGTTCCTTTCAGTTTAATGTAATTCTGTTGTTTATCTCTTTTTGTGTTGTGCAGTTTTGGTTTTGTTTTGTCTAATAGCACTATTACAACTCTTGCTGTTTTGGATTTACAGAGCAAATTTTGTTATAGCTCCTGCTTGACATGTTATAGTCTTCTGAGAGACATAATCCCTAAGGTGTCTATATAGATCTCCAATTCAAGATCAGTATGTTTTGCTTATATGGCGATTATGGCATTTTCTTTTGTTTTGTTTTGTTTTTAATGTTACTGCTTTTTGTTTCTCTTTTTCCAAACTGTCTTTCACTTCTGTATATTTGCATTGTCATTCAGTTATTCTTTCTTTTGTTACTTTGGTGAGACTTGCTACCCTGAATTCAATATTTTTTTCTGTTTAGTGAATTGTTTCTACTGTGTAGGTCATAAATTCTGGTTTAAAAAAACATTATTTCTTTTTTAACGTATGAGCGACGTCCTTCTGTCATTCCACGCTCTCCTGGGAATGCACGGATTCCTCTGCCTCATCAGGTACTGATTCATTATATTTTATTCTTGTAATATTTATTTATAGATACTTAGACTCTTTTAGCTGATCTGCAGTTCATATTCCCTTCTGTCATTAATATCTTCCTTGTTGTGCTTCCTTATCTGCCTATATTCAAGGTCTTAAATTAAGTTTTTTTCTTCCAGAGATGCTTGATTAATTTCTCTTTTTCACTTAATCAATCCCTTCTCTTTTATTATAGTTTCCAGCAGGATTTGACCTTAAAACCATTTCAGCCTCCTTCCAAATTGGTAAATCCACATTTTGCCAATTTCAGTTTCTGCCTCTTGTGACTTCAGAAGAAACAGAGTGGGCTTTAGCTAATACTTAGCTCTTCCCTTTAGAGTTAGTGGTGTGCCATAATGGTACACATATTCTTTTCATTAATGGTTATACTGCTCAAATTCCTCCTGTTCTTTGGTTCTCTGGCTGAATGTTGTTGCAATAGAGAGGATAGCTTAGAATCTAGTATTCCAACAATCAAACAGCACAGGCTTACAATTTAAAAAAAAAAACAACCCCAACCCATCTGCAATATTGAGTCTAATTGTATAGGCTTAAAATTTAGTTTTAATGGAATATAGGGCACTCACAGATCCTTAACAAAAATCACAGGATAGAGTAAGGACTTTGAAATGCAAACACCAGAGAAAAAAGAAACTTAGTGATATAAATGTATTTGAGCAACTGGAAGGATCTCAAAGACTATGAAGGGTTAACATTCTAATAAGAGGAGAACAAGTGTTGCTTGAGGATCTTAATATTTGCAAAAGGTAAAGCAGCTATTTAAGAAAACTCATTTTACTGGTTTTTAAAGTTTAGAATATGTGGATATGTACACACATATCTACACAAACACGCACGCTTTTTTTTTCTGATAACAGGTCATGTCACATGTTGAGACTTAAGGGTGGGGGTGAGAGGAGGGGATTAATGATATTGAGGTGAAAAATAAGAAGAAAAATAAAAGGCAAAATTGAATAAACCAAGAATCTTCTTTACACATAAGGTTTTCTTCCACCTTCTAAAAATATGTGTTCATATCTTGGAAACAATTCCTGGTCGTGAAAGAACTAAGTACATTAGTTCACTGTGTTTTTCAGAATTTTTTGATAGAAATTTTGTGCTCATTAATTCTCTAAGTAATGATGACATTAAAATTACTTTTTCATTAGTGGTATATTTAATTTCATATTTCTAGCTATTATATGACCTAACCCTTAGCATTTGTGGTTGGGCACTAACACACACTTAAGAAAGAGGACTGGATGAGAGTGAGCACATTCAGAGATAGAGAATCTACTGATACTGTGGCCATGTCTTGTCACTATGGCGCTTTCTCTTAGATACAGACAACCACCTCCTGAGCAACTGGCAACATAGAGGGAAATACTTCTGAGGCATTTTAATGACATAGAGGCAACAGCTTCTCCTGACACTGTTTCAAAATGGAAAGGGCAACTAAGAGAGACCGTAAAACTTTATACAGGGCCTAGAAGCCCTGATTGCTAATTCTGTACTGCCTAACTGTTTCCACAAATATCATTAGAGATATCCTCTTATGGTGACGCTCTGACACAGTCATGAACTTTTTTCTCAAGTTTCCTTTCTTTGAATTTGTTAGCTACTGCATCCTGAGGTTGTCAGTGAAAATCATGGGAGAGGGGGAGGTAATGGTGGAGATGGCAGAGGAGCAAATGAAGGAATCCCTTGCATTCAAAATAGATGCACTCATTCCTCAGGCAAAGTGGAGGTTCCTACAAAGTCTTGGACTGGATATTATGAATTGTAGTCAAGCTACTTTTCCATATCACAATCTTGTTAAATTCTGTTCCAGTTTTCTACATTTTTTTTT
>JAQQSU010020510.1:0-10028 GCA_028627135.1 Pseudochirops cupreus | reverse complement strand
ACCTTTTATGATATAACTAATGAACTTTTAATTGAGAAAAGATGTCAAGAATTTTTTCAAATTTTCCCTAGGTAGTGCAGTGGATAGAGCAACTGAAGTTGAAGTCAGGCATAACTGAATTTAAATCTAGCCTCAGGAACTTACTAGATGTGGACTCTAAGCCAAGTCACTTAACTTGCCTACCTCAGTTCCCTTACCTATAAAATGGGAATAATACCAGCTCTTAGGATTGTTTTTTTTTATTATAAAGCACTTAGCATAGTGTCTGGCACATAATGTTCCCCCACCTCCAAAGTCTGAGAATATTTGTGCTTAGGCATTTGTGGTTGCTATATTTCAGCATCTATTTTAAAAATCATCTTATCACCTTATGCATTAGCTATTTCATAAGAATTATATGTAACCAATTAGAAAGCAATCTACTTTTCTCAAACCTAGAATGGACTCACCTCCTTCCCTCTAGATCTATCTTCAGAGTTCAACTCAAATACTACCTCCTCCATCAAGCTTTCTTTAAACCCTCTGTAAATATATTGGATGAAAATGAGATATCTCTCTCTCTCTCTCTCTCTGTCTGTCTGTCTCTCTCTCTCTGTCTCTCAAGTTTTGATAGAATCTTTACCTTGTTCTCTTCTTTGCATTCATCTTACTCTATCTTATGTCATGAGTAGTTAATGTTATTATTAATATCTAATATTTATATAGCATTTCAGGGTTTATTCACAAAAAGTTTTCCACATATTATCTCATTTGATCTTCACAACAATGCTTTGAGGTAGGTGCTAATATGTATATATATATATATATATATATGTATGTATATGTATATATATGTATATCTTTCAAGGTATGGAAACTGAAGCTTAGAGAGGTTAAGTAAGTTTCCCAGAGTCACGTATCTAATAAGAGTCTGACGTGGGATTCAAACTGGGGTCTTACTGACTCCAAGTTACTGTGCTACTTACCAAGCTACTATGCCTCTCATTCCCTATATTAGCTTGTGGAGTCCCTAAAAAACCTGTATTTCTTCCAAATCCATCTTTGTAGTCCTGGTGGTTAACACACAGTAGGTGTTTAATGAATGTTCGGAATTGCAATTCTAGAGTTAGAAAGGAACTCGGAGGTCATTGTTCAATCCCCATATTTCACAGATAAAGAAACTGTCTTCCAGAGATGTTGCTTACCCACCACTGAAAAGTAGAAAGTGGTTGGTCAGGACCTGTCTCAAGATTGAGCCCATTTTCTTCTTCACCAGGCCACTATTTTCAGTGTAATAATTACTAACTCTGGTATAAGTAACTTCTTTTAAAGCAATTTTCAAATACCAATACTTCATTGTAGCCACTTTAAAATGTATTAGGATCTTGCAAACTCTTTTAATTTTTTATATGCCAAAGGAAATAATAGATAGCTAAACAGCAAGATAGATTGATAGATAGTGTGTGTGTGTGTGTGTGTATGTGTGTGTGTTCTGTGAGTCTATGTGTATATATGTTATTGAGGAGAGAAGAGGATGAAAAGACAACTGCAACCTTTTACTATTCTACAATCCCTTATTTCTTAGCACCAAATTATATTCATAACAAAACCTACAGATGGTATCATGATTATTTAAAGGTTAATTTTTAAGTGATGAGGGCAGTGAGCACCAAAAGGCATGTGGGCCTGCTGACAAGAGCCAAAAGATAAGTAACAGGAACATATTATCCTAAATTCTAATTCTGACACCACCAGTAGATTTGCCATTTGTCCTTGAGCAAGCTGCTCCACATCCGTTTTCTTTTCTATGAAGTGACGATAATTATACTAAGCTACCACACAGGACAAATGTGGACAAATTATTTAATAGCTATAATGTATTAAATAATATTGAATTTAAATCACTCCAAGCCCATCTGTCTCTACCACAAGACTGATCTGGATGGAGAAATAAGCCTTTCAGAGGCATACAATAATGCTCAGTGGTCAACTAAGTGTTCTACTTGTGAAGAAAGATTTCCAGAATTCATGCAAGGTGCCTTTCTCTAAGTGCCAGACACAAAACAGCTCCTCCATTCATCATCAGTCTGAATTTGCATAGATTACAGGCCTATTTGAAATAGATTAGGCTTGTCCTAGAAGCCTAGAATCATCGTGATAATAGACTATCCCTCATAATATTTCTAAAATTTACATATTAGGGATGAGAGAAAATGTTAAATAGAATAGAATGTTTTAACTAAAAAGTACATAATGAAAATTTTGAGCCTGATTTATGATTTCATCAGTGTGTAGATTTATGGTGGTCTGCTAGTAAATATTTAGAACCCTGGTTTCTGAGAAAAAAAATATGCCAGACATGCATTCATGTTTAATCTAAATAATTAACATTTTTCCATCGCCTTCTAAAGTCCATACAGTTCATAAAATGATAACTCAAACCTTGATTTATAGCATTTTCTGATTTTTTAAGTGCAAATGCTCATACTGAAAATTCAGTGTTAGAAATATCTTCAGTGTACCCTTGGCACAAACTAGCAAATCAGATGAGCGGCTCCTTTTTCGTTTGTTTGTTTTTTCCTTTTTTTGGAGGGGGGAGGACAGGGCAATTGGGGTTAAGTGACTTGCCCAAGGTCACATGGCTAGTAAGTGTTAAGTGTCTGAGGACAGATTTGAACTCAGGTCCTCCTGACTCTAAGGCTGGTGTTCTGTTTGCTGCACTACCTACCCTCCCCTAGCTGCTGCATTTTTATAGGTAGCTTCTGATGGTTGCTTAGGGCACTGAGAGTTTTAACATCTTCCTCAGAATCCTAAAGTTCCTTAGATTTAAAGCCAGAAGGACTTCAGAGGCCATCTAATATAGCCCAACCTCCCCATTTTACAGAAGAGGAAACTAAGGCTCAAGATTATACAAGTAGTACGTTTCAAAGGTTGGCTATGAACCCACTTCCTCCTGATTTTAAAACTAGTTCTCTATCCACTAATAGATTTTGACACTGAGTACATGAGATTATCGAAGAAAAAGGGAGGAAATAGTTTTTTTTCCTTCTTAAGTTTGTGGTCCCAGTATAGGAACCATACTTGACAAAGCATCGAGTATTAAAAGATAATGTGAGTCTTTTTTTTTTAACACAGTTCTTTGGGCAGAAAACAGCAGAAGCACTGACTTTTAAAGCAGGAAGAAAACATAGATGTCATCTATAGCCACCCCTTTCATTTTATAGTTTAGGAAACCAAAGAGTCTGATTTGGCCAGTGTTACTGGCAGGGTAAATGTTCAAACATGGATTTGTTAACTTTAATTCTGGGTCTCTTTCATCACACAATGTCAGAGATACATTCTAGAAAGTCTGGGGCTAGTTTACTTGAGTTATTTCTTTTAAAATGATATCATGTGATTGCTTCTAGGTATATACACCAAAGCAGTCAAATATAGAAAGAAAAGTCTCATATGTAGTGAAATATTCATAGCAACGTAGTGGCTTACTTTCCCTATGCCCAGATCACCTAACATTGAAGCCTCTGGGCTTCACCTAACAACTCTGCCTCTGGAAATAGATTTCCTATGTTGTCCAGCCATGTGGGTGGGAGCTGCATCTTTAAAACTGCCAGACTTGCACAATATCCCTCTATTTCCTATGCAGCTTTTCTTGCTGTGTCCAGAGAGTCAAACCACAGTCAGATCACTCACTGAATGGGTGCCATGAATTGAACCAGAAAGAGAAGATAAGCCTCCACCTTTCTTTCCTTTTTAGGCCCTTTGACTTGGAATGTTCCTGTTTCTATTCTGTTTTTCCCTATTTTCAGTTTCAGGTACAGGAAGTAATCCCCACTGGACCCAGGAGTTGAAGTAATGGTGATGCTGGAGCCAGGATTCTAGGGAAGATGTTGCAGCCAGCCAGCCTAGAAGGAAACCCCTATGAAGTCAACATGCCTGGAAACCCCTATGAAGTCAACATGCCTGGGAATCCAGCCCAAGGAGGAAGGGAAGTTGGACTTGTAACTCTACTATATAGAAACTGAATGCTGCTATAAACTTAATTCCTTTTCTTCCCCAAAGGGCAAGTTGGTGTATGGGGAATTAAATCACACATATTAGGTAAGTTTTTATATTTGTTATTATATCTTTTGAAATAAATATGCCTATGTAAAAGCTAATCTGACTCTTAGTGACTAAATTAACATTGCAATGGCACAGGATAATCAAGGGAACAACATTGGTGGAACTTGGAGTCAATGACAGAGAGTCTAGACACCCCTAACACTTAATTATACCAAAGGACCCTGTGGGGTGGGTGAAACATCACATATCTGGCTTTCAGGTAGTGGAAGTCAAAGGAGTCAATGTTATAGCAGTAATTTCCATGCTAGCTAAAAACTCAAAACAAGTAGATATTGGGGAATATACAAAAAATATGGCACAAGAATATCATAAAATGTCACTGCACCATAAGAAATAATGAATATGAAGATTTGGGGAAACATGAGAAGACTTAAATGAACTGATGCAATATAAAGTAAACAGAATCAGGTGAAAAAATATATACATACAATGAGTATAAGTAACAGTATAAATGGAAAGTATGATAAAATGAAACAATGTTTCCAGTGAAATAACAAATGGATCCAAGTGAATGAAAAGCATTTATTAAACATTTACTATATGTCAAGCACTGTGCTCAATGTTAAGACACAAATGCTAAAGTGAAACAATCCCTGACCTTTAATGAGTAGAGACTTTCTAGAAGGGGACTGGTTGCCAGGGAAGGATCTTTTTGGTTTCACATATTACAGGGATGATAGGTAAAGTTGAGTGATATGCCTTTTCCAGTGTTAGTGGCAATATTGATCTGATAACAGTTTGCAGAAGCAGAAAATGAAAAAGCGGAATGTACCATGATGACTGCTTAAAAGATGACCGAAACAGCATATGAAGCATAGGAGCAATTAGATTGAATAGAAGGGTTAGAATAAGCATTTATATAGTACCTACCTTGTGCCAGGCACTATGATACTGTTGTTGTTGTTGTTGTTGTTGTTGTTGTTTTAAACAAATACCTTGTTTAATCTTCACATCAACTTTGTGAGATAGGTGCTACTATTATTCTGATTTTATAGTTGAGGAAACTAACGAAAACAGGTATTAAATGGTTTGACCAGGATCACAGAGCTAGTAAGTAGCCAAGGCTAGATTTGAGTTCAGATCTTACTGATTCCCAGTCTTATATACTCTACTAAACCACCAGTTGCCTCAGCATAAATGGATTTCCTAGACATAATGGAGGAACTAGCAATGTGAGCATGCACCCACACACTCACCAATCAAGACACTATGAATCCCAGATTTGGAGTTCCACAATTTATGGCATCAAGTGTCCAAGGGCATAATCTCTGGTGGTCCACTGGTACAAGAGTGAATAGCAACAGAGAATGGAAAAAAAAATACTGCAGAAGTGGAAGGTGATGTATTGATTGGGATGGCAAGATATATTAGGTGATCAACAAACAGGCACTGTGCTAAGCACTAGGGATACAATGAAAGACAAACCAACTGTGGTCCCTAAGAAGAGATTTTAAAAATCTATATTCTTCTCTTTGTACAAGTGAGGGCCTATGAATATACAACACTGAATTTATTTTCAAACTCAACTGATGTGTTCATTTTGCAGAATCACAATCTCTCTCTCTCTCTCTCTCTCTCTCTCTCTCTCTCTCTCTCTCTCTCTCTCTCATTTGTTATAAGAGATAACACTTTGGCTAGGGAATATGGATATCTGAAATTACATTTTTTTAAAAAAAAGAAAAGAACAGATTCTTAGAAACAGTTCTCAGAAAAAAAAGAAATCACCACCTCTCTCCCCATTACCCCTAACACACACACACACACACACACACACACACACACACACACCCTAAGAATATTTGATTTTGAAAGACAGAGTTGTCAGATCAGAATTTTTATTGTTTTAGGTTTGGAGGAAAGGCACAAGTTTGGACCCTGCCACAGATGAAGCTTGTACACACTCGGGAAATTTAGTAGTACCTGCCTTGAGTCATGGCTCTGGGATGATTTGGAAATCACTTGTCAAAAAGACTTATCTGAACTTAAGAAATGTGAGACCAAACTGGTAAAAAGGATCTACCATGATCACTTTAATTATGTTGTTTCATAGGTAAAAGTCTACCAGACAAAGCACTTCATTCAAAAGTCTACAATTAAGACAAGTGAATTCTCCTTTGCCATTTACTGCTACATCTGATTGTATTACAGGGACCACATACCTTTCCATAGTCCAGATCAAGGGTGGGGAACCTGTGGCCTCAGGGCCACATGTGGCCCTCTAGGTCATCAAGTGTGGCCCTTTGACTGAATTCAAACTTCAAAGAATAAATATTCTTAATAAAAGTATTTGTTCTGTAAAATTTGGACTCAGTCAAAAAAGCACACCCAAGGACCTACAAGGCTACATGTGGCTTCAAGGTCACAGTTTTCCCACCTCCAGTGCAGATTATGCTGTACTACTAAGGAGAAAAATGGGTCCAGATCAATAAGACTCTTTTTTTCTCTTTCCCTAGTAACTCTTTTCCTTGATAACACAAATCCTGCCCTACCAAGACATATATTCTCCATGTTCCACATGTGACAACAGAACACAAGGGAAGGGTAAGAATTTAGTCAAATACTTCCAAATCCTGTGAGTTGGGAAATTCTGGTTCTTATTCTGAACATTTTATCTAAATCTTATCTAAATCCATCTTATTATAACTTTAAATACATTTTTATTCTTACTGCTATCTGGGTAGATTTATGGGATTACCTATAATAGTTGAGAAACTGTTAAAGATAAGATAGATAACATCCATAAATAACCACCCCAGAGGTAGATGAAAGTGATCCTGTTTCTCCAGTAACTCCAAGACAGAAAAAAAGCAAGAAAGTATGGGCAAAGCTCATGTAATTGTTTCAGAATCCCTAAGAACTCTTGTCATCTATTCAATCCGTGCCTTTGCATGGAACTAAGGGAGAGAGGAAATCTTGAGGGAGCAGGAAAGGCTAGCTATATATTCTGGAATGTGAACTCATAATGTACAATATAACTCTTGAAAGAACAGAAGTTCTTTCTTCTGTCTGTGTCCTATTTAATTTTTTTTTTCCTTCTGGAATCTTACCATATCCCAAACAATACAAACCAGCAATGTACAATGTTCTTATTCTCAGCCAGATCTGCTTCCTGTCGATGAAGCATTGTACAAAACTACTTGATCAGGGTTTGGTCAACAAGCCAACAAGTAACATATGTACCATGAAAACAAAACATAAAATTAACTCCAGGTTTATGACCACAATAAATCCCTGAGAAACTTCTGATGTAAAATTACAAACTGTTCTCATGTTTGGTAGGACATGATGTTTTAAAACTGTGCAGTGGAAGAAGGTGATGTGGAAATTGCAGGCATTTTTTCAAATATATTTGCCAAAAATGTGTGAGAAGTGTTCCTTTCATTGTTGAGTCATTTCAGTCTGACTCTCTGTGACCCCATTTGGGATTTTTCTTGGCAAAGATACTGGAGTAGTTTGCCATTTCCTTCTCCAGTTCATTGTACAGTTGAGAAACTAAGGCAAATAGGGTTAAATGACTTGTCCAGGGTCACACAGCTAATAAGAGTCTGAGGTCACATACAAACTCAGGTCCTCCTTCCTCCAGGACCAGTGCTCTATTCATTGTATCATCTAGCTGCCCTGAGGAAAGTTCCAGAATGCATTTTTTTTAATCTCAGAATGTTGCTAAAAGCAACCTGCAAAACTGCACTTGATGTCATTCATGAAATTTAAAAATATATTCAAGAAAGTTGAATACCAACATAACCTCCAAAGCTCACAGTGAAGTTTTATCTTTTATATATGACACACAGTGATCTGCACATGTGGCTCATAGACAAATATTTAAATGACAAAGATATCAAGTTTTTAGTCTCAAGAGGAACAATTTTCACTCAGCTGCTCTTAGGACACATTTCTTCCTAGAGTTGAGGTGAAAAAAAAAACTTATAAAGTCAAAGATAGTGCTGAAATTTTTAAGCTATAATCTTATATCTATACTTATATCTATAAGATATAAGCTATTTGTCCCTTACAGCTGCTCAGCTGCTTAAGCATTTTCAGTGACAGGGAGCTCACTATCTTACAAATCAGACCATACTATTTATGAGTGATTCATTGTTAGAACTGACTTCCTTACAATGAGGTAGGATAGGGCAGTGGAAAGAGCACTACTTTTGGAATCAAAGGTCAAATAAAGGTTCTTCTATTATCTGTATGACCTTGGAAAAGTCATTTAATCATCCTTAACCTGTATTCTGTACTGAATCTCCTCCATCACAGAGCCATATATCTTCCCGTTTTATGCCTCACTTGAAATTTGTCAGAAGAGATTCACTGAAAAGAGTTATTTCTGTTATATTTTCCAAGGAATCTTGAATGATCTTGATAAATAGATAAGAGATGGAAGATAATTTCTTGTAAAAGAACCTTAAAGGCAACATTTCATTGTACTAAGCCCATTCTTTCATAATCAAACAATACGTACAATAAGATCTTATATTCTCTAAAGTTTTCAGTCAATTGGGAAATGGTAGAAATGTGGCGCATTGTTGATAATATTTGCAAAAGTCTGCATCTTCCCAGATAATGCACTTATTGAGGATGGCTTCAATTTATTCATAGATGATCTTCATGAAGATTTAGTATAGATAATAGAGTGGCCAGTTAGCTCATAGTGGTTTTATTTTTGGTCACCTTTTTAAAAAGTCAATAATGCCTGAAATCCCACACACATACATCTTAGGTATCTTTTCCTCCTCTAAACACCTTCTAAATCAACCCCTTCATGCTTTCACAGTTGTGTCATCTCTAGTTGTATCATCTCTACATATAATTGATCCAAATCACTTCTTTTTCCTGTATTTATTCTCTCAAATGCCATTAATGTTCCTCTTTAAGAATATCTTAGATAGGGGGCAGAGCCAAGATGGCAGCATAAGAGCAGCAACATATTGTAGCTCTCACATAGCCACCACAAAATACCCATAAAATATGACTCCAAACTAATTCTAGAACTCCAAAATGCACACAAATATACTTTCCACTAAAGTCAGCTCAGCTACAAAGAACCATATCAACCCTGCAAACTGAAACCAGCCTAGCCTGAAATGACGGCCCTGCCCTGGAGGCAGCTGGATGAGAGGAGCTGGGAGGTGGCTGGATGAGAGGAGCCGAGCCCTGGCTGGAGCTTTGGGTGAGCGGATCGGCAGCAGCTGCAGAGTATCCAGAATTAGGTCAGTGGAGCTTGCGAAACTGGGGGAGAAAAGGTCTGGCCAAAATGCCTCCAGAGCAATGAGGCCACAGAACTGAAGGTCTTGCACCCGCCTCCACACTGCCACTTCAGAGCTCTCTCAGCCTGCAGACTTCAGGGGGACCAAGCGATCATTCAGAGGCCAAGTGCTCTCGCATTGAACATCCTGGATCTGGATTGGAGTCTTGGGCTTTGGTCCTGTGGTTTTTTTTTTCAGTGAGTCAGAGTGGGGGAGGGACCCAGTAGCCTCCTAAGAGCTCTGGCAGCTGGGAAAACCACAGCAATTTGGGACAGATCTTTCCTCTCTGGAAGTAGAGCTCCACAAAGATTTAAAAAAAAATCACAGACTGAACAACCATGAATAAGAATAAGCATAAGAAGCAAAGTAAGAAGAGCAACCAAACCCTAGATTCCTTCTTTGAGGAAAAAAAGGATTAAGGCAGAGAGAGGGAGGAGGACAGCACAGCCAGAGCTCCCCCACCAGGGGCTTCCAATAAACATGAAGATTGCATTAAAGCTAGAGATCAGCTGAAGAAGGATTTTGAAAACCAAATGAGAGAAGTGGAAGAAAAATTGGGAAGAGAAATAAGAATGTTGCAAGAAAATCATGAAAAGAGAGTCAGCAATCTGACTGAAGAAATTAACACCCTAAAAAATAGACTAACTCAAATGACAAAAGAGGCCCAAAAAGCCAATG
>JAQQSU010002051.1:0-14794 GCA_028627135.1 Pseudochirops cupreus | reverse complement strand
CTGCAGGCCAGGCTGGTTTCGGTTCGCAGTGCTGATACGGTTCCTCGTAGCCGAGCTGACTTTAGTGGGAAGTATCTTTGTGTGCGTTTTGGAGTTCCAGGATTGGTTTAGAGTCCTATTTTATGGGTATTTTGGGGTGGCTATGTGAGAGCTGCGATATGTTGCTGCTTCTACGCCGCCATCTTGGCTCCGCCCCCCTTAGCAAGGCTTTTGATGCTTTTCTTGGCACAGACAGGGAAGATTGGAATGAGGTAGAAAACTACATCCAAAAAGTAGCAATCATCTTAACTCACATTTCTACAACATTTGTAAGTTTGTAAAGCACTGAAACAACCCTGCGTGGTAGTTGATGTTAATATTATTCACTTGTTCACTACATTTTATAAGTTGGGAAACTTAGAATAATTTATCAAGGACTATCTCATCACTTGTAAATATTAGAGCAAGGGATTCAAATCCAGGTCTCTTGATTTTAAGCACTCACTCTTACACTAGACCATGCCAACACCCATCAATGTATTGATGCCAAACTAAAGGGAGGTGCCCAGTGGAGTGCTGCAGGGATCTTTCCTTGACTTTGTGTTTTTAGTAAAAGATGAGATCAGGGACTGTTTTGTCTTGATATCCCTAACACTTAGGACATTGTCTGATATATTTTTCTTGTTCAGTCTTTTCAGTCTTGTCTGACTCTTTGTGACCCTGTTTGGGGTTTGCTTGGCAAAGATACTGGAATGAATTGCCATTTCCTTCTCCAGTTCATTTTATAGATGAGGAAACTGAGACAAGCAGAGTGAAGTGATTTGCCCAGAGTCACACTGCTAGTAATCGTCTGAAGTTGGATTTGAGCTCAGGAAGAGAAGTCTTCCTGACTTCAGTCCAGGCACTCCACTGCAGCGCCACCTAGCTGCTCTGCCTGAAGTGCAGTAACTGCTTAATAAATACTTGATGTCTGTCTCTTTCTAACCCCATTTTATGTTTTCCTGGCAAACACAACCACTGGAGTGGTTTGCTACTTTCTTATCCAGCTCATTTTACAGATGAGTGAACTGAAGCAAATAAGGTTACGTGATATGTGCAAGATCCCACAGCTATTAAGTGTCTGAGACTGGATTTGAACTCAGGTCCTCTTGGCTCTAGGGCTGGCAATCTATCCATTGTGCCCACCTAGCTGCCCCACCGTGGGAGGTAGTTGCTATTATTATATCCATTTTACATGCAGTGAAACTGAGGCAGATAAGATTTGCCTAGGCAGAAGGCAGACGTGACTTGCCCAGGGTCACACAATCAGTAAGGGTCTGACGCTGGAGTAGAACTCAGGTCTTCCTGACTCTTAAGTCCAGAACTCTATCCACTGTACCCCTTGGCTGCCTCTGGCAAAAAACAAAACAAAACAAAACAAAAAACAGTTGTTACAGAAGCAATCTCCCCAAACTGGAGATGCATTATCCCCTTGCACATTCAAGTTTCCTGAGGTGACTGGGCTCAAAGTAGTTGGAGAGCTTATTTTGCCAAAGGGTAAACTTATAGCTCATGGTCACTGGATGTACTTTTCTCTCCTAACTGGAGTCCCCATATATGTAGTTATCGAGTGGACTCTGTGTGTGTGTGTGTGTGTGTGTGTGTGTGTGCGCGTGTGATTCAGTAGCCATAAAAGTGAATTCATTCATAGACTACATTATGTGAGACATCATGTTCAGGACAAGGCAGGTGCCATTTTGGTACTTGGATCCACTCAGACCACACCTGGAATATTGTATCTGTTTGGCGATCTACATTTTCTGGGAAACAATGATAAATTGGAGCAAGAGCAGAGGAGAGAGGGCCCTGGAGGTCATATCAATGGTATATTGGTACCCTTGGCCTTATCCTTGATTCTTGTCTCTCCTTCATCCCAAATATCAAATCAGTTTTCAAATCTTCCCATTTCTCCCTTCATATATATTATGCATCTGACCTATTCTCTCTACTCACCTAGTCACTATCTCAACTTTCACCTCCCAATTGACCTTTTTGCCTCTAATCTTCCCCTACTCCTGGCTATCCTCCATACTGACTCCAAGGAATTTCCTTTCAACCCAGATCTGACCAGTTGCTCCTCTGCTCAGTCAACTCCAGTGGCTCCCTATTGCCTTTAGGGTAAAACATAAATCCCTCTGGTAAGTTTTAAGAGGTCTATGCAGCATCTCTATTCCTCACTACTCATACTCCATCTCCAGGCTTCAGGTCCTTGCTTTGGCTGCCCCGTGCATTTGTTATTTCCTTCTACTTCCTAAAATCAGCATGTTCCTTGAAGATGCAGCTCAAGCACCTACTTCTGCAAGAACTCTTTCCTGATCCTCCCAGATGCTGGTGCATCCCCCCAACTACCCTGTCTTTAACTACTGCATACTTGTTTTTATTCACTTAAAATTTGTTTCTTTGTTGTTATATGTACTTGTCTCTCAAATAAGCTCTTTGCAGGTAAGGGATTGTGTTATTCTTTGTACTTGCATTCCTAGCATCTAGCACAGTGTCTGGCACATAGTAGAGACTTAAATATTTGTGTACTTATTGGTTGATATTTAACCCAAAGAAGAAAAAACTTGGAGGGGGACATGTTATAACAGCCATCTTCAAATATTTTCAGGAGTGTAATGTTGAAGAGGACAAATAAGATTTGTTCTGCTTGTCTCCAGAGGGTAGAAATAGGAAAAATGAGTGAAAGTTACAGGCAGTCCAATTTCAGCTCAACATAAAGAAAAACTTCCTACCAATTAGAGCAATCCAACACTAGAACAAGCTGCCTCTGAAAGTAGCAATTTTCCCATCACCAGAGAAGTTCAGACAAAGGCTGGTTAATCACAGACACAGAACTTCAGAATTGGAAAGGACCTCAGTGGCCACCAAGACTAAACCATACTGGAAAAAGAATTCTCCTTACCAGGAAAATAGGAAAAATTTGCAGAAAGTTTCTCTGATAAAGGCCTCACTTCTATCAAGAACTGAGTCAAATTTATAAGAATACAAGTCATTCCCTAGCTGAAAAATGGTCAAAGAATATAAACAGGCAGTTTTTAGAAGAAGAAATCAAGGCTATCTATAGACATATGAAAAAGTGTTGTAAATCATCATTGATTAGAAAAAGACAAATTACAACAACTCACACCTGTGAGATTGACTAACATAACAGAAAAGGGAGATGACAAATGCTGGAGGGGATGAGGGAAAATGCATACACTAATCAACTGTTGGTAGAGGGGCAAACTAGTTTAGTCACTCTGGTTTGTTGTTGTGTTTGTCCTTCGTTTTCAAAGAAGAACATAGCATAAGGGAAATGATGACATGACTTGCAGTTGACTGGGATTTGAGTGAGGGAGGGCTGGGCAAGGTCACCAGCCTCACTTTCTCCTCCAGACCCATCTGGGCCCAGTGGCCAGATATTCATCAGGATGACTGGAGATGATCCAGGATGCAACTGGAGACGCTGGCCCTTTTAGGCTATGGCCTTTTCAGGCCCTCATTTAGAGTGAGGTGGTCTTTGGGAACTGGAAATTGAGGGGATGGCCTCAATCGCAGAATGACTGAACAAGTTGGGGTATATGATTGTGATGGAATACTCTTGTGCTACAAGAAATGATGAATAAGATGGTTTCAGAAAAACTTGGGAATGTAGAGGACAATGTGAGTCAAAAACACCTTTTCCCCTGTTATGGGAATCTGAAGATCTTCCCTGCCTCTAGGCCCTTTGCTTAAGTGGCTTAAGTGGCTCTGAGAACCTTCCCTGATTTGAAAGTATACTCTGCCCCCTAATAGGCTGGATGTGGTCATGTGGAACCTGTGGTGGGAGGCTTGTTTTTTGGGAATGCCCATGCCTTGTTGCTTTGTGATTGGGCAGTGGGTCAAGAGGGCTGTGACAGTCTCCAATCCAGGAAAAGGCTATATAAACTGCTTCTGTGAGGTTTTGCTTTGGGGCTCACTTTGAGAAGAGTTGTGTGATTAACCCAGATGAGACTCTGGGAAGCCGTTGAGCCCCCTGGCTTTGAAAAACCCAGATGTTGGTGCTTCCAT
Source organism: Pseudochirops cupreus (assembly GCA_028627135.1). Taxonomy (NCBI): domain Eukaryota; kingdom Metazoa; phylum Chordata; class Mammalia; order Diprotodontia; family Pseudocheiridae; genus Pseudochirops; species Pseudochirops cupreus. The sequence continues at coordinate 10,747 of JAQQSU010002051.1, read as the reverse complement.
CTCTGGTAACTGAATAGGTATGGATGTAGTGGTCAGATGGTTGGAAGCCTGTCTGCTGATCTGTTTTTTTGTCTGCTTGTAATTTGTTTGTATCGTCTGAAGTTCAGGGTGCTGACTTTTTCCCCCTGAATTAGGTAAATGATATATGTTTGATTGATTAAAGTAAGATTGTTAATCCATTTTGAGTTGCTTTCCTTTAGAAAAGCAGATCTAAGAACCTGTGCTAGCAGCCACCCTGTGTATGCTAGGGTGCTTGCTAACACAGTCCCACGGGAAATTGGGATTGCCTTGGGGCCTCTTGGTTTCAGGGTCTCCTTGTGCCGGTAAGAGATAAGAAAGTGCTGAGAGTCACAGCCCAGTTGCCGGCTCACAAGGAAGTCTCCTATGAGACTGCTCACTTGATGAACAGCAGCTGACATTACTGGTTCGGCCCCTTTCCATTGGTCCATACCCCCTGTGCACGAGGAGATCATGCTCAAATTATGTTGCCCTTAGAGTATAAAAGGAGAATGCTATTATGAAATAAAGGACAGCTGCTGTGTGCTTCTCTCGCCTCTGGTCTTTTCAGTCACTCCTGAGAATACAGCCTAAGGTTGGCCCCTAGGCTACTGAACTGAGCAGCTGTTGCATGGGAAGACTTAGATGAACTGATGCAAAATGAAATGAGCAGAATGAGGAGAACATTGTACACAGTAATAACGATAGTGTATGAAAAAGAACTGTGAATGGCTTAGCTATTCTGATCAACACAATGATCCAAGACAATCCCAAAGGACTCCTGGTAAACATGCTATCTGCCTCCAGAGAAAGAACGGATGGGGTCTGAATACAGATTGAAGTATAGTTTTTTCACTTTATTTTTCTTACTTTTTTTTCACTGTGACTATCTTGAAAATACATTTTGCATGATTTCGCATGTATAATTGATATCACATTTCTTGCCTTCACAATGGATGGGGGAGGGGTCAGAGGGAGAAAATTTAGGACTCAAAATGTTTTTTTTAAAAAGAATCTTAAAAATAAAGAATTAAAGCAAAGAATTCCCATTACAACATGCCTGACACTTGGCTGCTAATCTTCCGCTAGAAACCACCAATAGTGTCCATCATCTCCAGAGGCAGTCCATTCCACTTTGGGACAGCCCTAATTGAATCCTTCTTTTTGCAACTTTTCCCCATTGCTTCTGGTGTGGCCCTCAAGGGCCAAAAGAGTAAGTCTAGTCTCTCCTTCACATGACAGTTCTTCAAATATCAGAAGAAAGGTCTCATGTGAATGCCAAGTCTTCTCTTCTCCAGGCTCAACATGCATCAATGGGTCTTCATCTGACATGATCCTTATTGCCTTCTCTGAATGATCTCCAGTTGATCAATTGTGCTCAGAACTGAACATTGCAGATGATGTTGGCAACAGGGATGTTAGCAAGGCAATACACATTTATTAAGCAACTACTCTGTGCCAGGGATGTAAGTATAAATACACAAAAGGAAACTGAAAAGCTGGGGCAGGAGGGAAGGAGAGAATGAATCCCACTCTCCCAAAGGAGAGAATGAATCCCACTCTCCCAAAGGAGAGTAGCCTAGTGGGAAATGAAAAGATAGCTGGCTTAGATGTTCTCCTTAAATAGAGATTTGGGGAGGAGCTCCTGGCTCTGCCGTTTAATCAGAGGGGCAGAGGATACTCATGAGGTATGAATACCAAGGCTGATGCAATCTTGCATGATGAGGAGGTTTCTGGGGGAATGATGGAGAAGTTCAAAGGAGTGTATCCAAGTGGGAAAAGGGTGTACTGATAAATGTTTAACAACCAGTTCTGGGAGTGAGTGGGCTCTAAGGGATATCCATATGACACATTTAAAGTTTAATTTGCATTCTTAACATTTTCTAGATCATTTTCTTAAGTCCAAACAATCAGCAAAGCAATAAATCAAGCCCTGATATGTAGCATTTGCTGATTTCTGAAGTGGAAATGCTCACACTGAAAATTTAAGTCTTGACTTCAGTAGGAGCTGACTCCAGCACCCCACTAAGGCTCTCTGACTAAAGATGAGCACAGCAGAAATATCTGTTGCTTAGTTCAAGATTCTATGCTTTTCTTAATTCAGTGAGAAGAGTCCATTTTTTTCTCCTGCCATGCCACACTGTCGACACATTGAGTCCACTAGAATCCCTAGATCTGTTTATCAATCTGGTGCTTGTGAAAGTGACTATTTTCAGCCCAAGTTTAATACTTTAACTTATCTCCTAGTGATTTTCATCTTATTAGATTCAGTCAATGATAATTAGATATGGTACTGTGGGTAAGAATCCCTCAGAAGAAATGGAGTGGCCCTCACAGTCAATAAAAGGAGTGAGAAAAGCAATACCAGGGTATAAACTAAAAATGGCAATGAGATCTGTTTGAATCCAAGGCAACCTGTTCAACACCACAGTGATACAAGTTTGTGTTCCAACCACTGAAGTTGAAGAGGTCAAAACTCATCAGTTCTATAAAGACCTACAACATCTTCCAGAAATAACACCAAAAAAAGATGTTACATCCATCATAGGGGACTGGAATGCTAAAGTAAGAAATCAAAAGATAATTCAATAAACAGGCAATGTTGGCCTTGGAGGACAAAATGAAGCAGAGCAGAGACTGATAGAGTTTGGTCAAGACAACTTGATGGCCATAGAAAAGACTCCTTTTCAGTAACCCAAAAGACAGCTTTACACATGGACATGACCAGACGGTCAATATTGAAATCAAACTGATTATATATTTTGCGGCCTAAGGTGAAGAAGCTCTATACAGACAGGTCAAATAAAACCTTGAAGAAAGTAGGGAAAAGGACTATATAGGTATGACCTAAATAACATACCTTATGAATATGAAATGGAAGTGACAAATAAATTTAAGGGATTAGATCTGATAGAGAGAGTGCCTGAAAAACTATAAGCAGAAATTTGCAATATTAAATAGAAGGCAGCAACAAAAACATTCTAAAGAAAAGAAGAGCAAGAAAGAAAAATGACTATTTGGTGAGGGTTTACAAGTAATTGAGGGAAGAAGGAAAAAAAAAGGTAAAGGAGAAAGGGAGAGATATAAACAACTGAATGCAGAATTCCAGAGAATAGCAAGGAGAGATAGGGAGGTTTTCTTAAATGAACTATGCAAAGAAATAGAAGAGGGGACGCTAGGTGGCACAGTGAATAGAGCACCAGTCCTGTAGTCAGGAGGACCAGAGTTCAAACCCAGCCTCATACACTTAACACTTAACCAGCCATGTGACCTTGGGCAAGTCACTTAACCCCAGTTGCCCCTCCAAAAAGCAAAAAATAAAAAAAAAGAAATAGAAGAGATCAACAGAACAGGAAAGGCAAGAGATCTCTTCAAGGAAATTAAAGATATCAAGGGACCATTCCATACAAAAATGAGCATAATAAATGACAAAAATGGTAGGGATTTAACAAAAATAGAAAAGATCAAGAAGAGGGGGAAAAATACACAAAAGAACAAATAAAAGAAAGATTTTAACATCACTCATAACCAGAATGGTTTGGTTACTGATCTAATAAAGTCAGACATTCTGGAGAATGAAGTCTTAGGGCCTTAGAAAGCATTGCAAACAATAAGACTAGTGGAGGTGATGGGATTCCAGCTGAGTTATTTAAAACCCTGAAAGATGATGCTGTTTAAATGCTGCACTCTATATATCAGCGCATTTGGAAAACTCAACAGTGGCCACTGGATTGGAAAAGATCAGTGTTCCCAATCCTAAAGAAATACAATGCCAAAGAATGTTCAAATTACTTAACAATTGTTCACATGCCAACAAGTTCATGCTTAAAATTCTGCAAGCTTGGCTTTAGCAATATTTGAACCAAGAATCACCAGAAGAGCAGGCTGTTTTTTTTTTTTGAGCAGGCTGGTTTTTGAAGAGGCAGAGGAACTAGAGACCAAATTGCCAACATTTGCTGAATTATGGAGAACGCAAGGGAGTTCCAGAAAAACATCTACTTCTGCTTCATTGACTACACTAAAGCTATTGACTATGTGGATCACAACAAATGTGCAAAGTCCTTGAAAGGATGGGAGTACCAGATCATCTTACCTGTCTCCTGAGAAACCTGGTATGCAGACCAAAAGGCAACAGGTAGAACTGAACATGGAACAACTAACTGATTGGCTTAATATTTGAAAAGGAGTGTGACAAGGTTGCATACTGTCACCTTATTTATTTAACTTATACACAGAGCACATGATGAGAAATGCCAGACTGTATGAACTAAATGTTGGAAATTAAGGTTGCTGGGAAAATGTTAACAACCTCATATATACAGATATTTGATGGCAGAAAGTGAGGAGGAATTAAGAAGCCTCTTGATGAGGGTGGAAGAGCAGAGTGTAAAAGCTGGCTTGAAGTTTAACATAAAAAAAAAAACTAAGATCTTGGCAACTGGTCTTGTCATTTCTGGGCAAATAGAGGGGGAAGAAATGTAAGCGGTGTTAGCTCTTATATTCTTGACTTCAAAGATCACTGAAGATGGTGACTGCAGCCATGAAATTAAAAGATGCTTGCTCCTTGGAAGGAAAGCTATGGCAAATTTGGGCAGCCTACTAAAAAGCAGAGACATAACTTTGGCAACAAAAGTTTGTACAGTGAAAGCTACGGTTTTTTCAGTAGTAATGTATGGCTGTGAGAGTTGGACTATAAGGAAAGTTGAGTACCACAGAATCAATATTCTCTAATTGTGGTGCTGGAGAAGACTTTTGAGAGTCTCTTGGACAGCAAGGAGGTCAAAGCAACCAATACTTAAAGAAATTAACTCACTATTCACTGCAAGGTCTAATACTGAAAGTGAAGCTTAAAAACTTTTGCCACATAAGGAGAAGATGGGACTCATTGGAAAAGACCTTGATGTTGGCAAAGATTGAATGCAAAAGGAAAAGGGGATGGTAAAGGATGAAAGGAATGGATAGTGTCATGGAAAAAACAAACATGAACTTGGACAGATTTTAAGAGATGGTGAGGGACAGAAGGGCCTTTGGTCCATGGGGTCATAAAGAATCAGAGATGACTGAATGACTGAATAACAAGAAACCCCATTTGTTGAAGACCTACAGCAAGCATAAATATCCAAGCGATAAAAGATAAACTGATGGGAAGAGGCCGGTTGGGGTTACTTGTGCTATATATGTTTTTTTGTTGTTTCATCCTCTTAATGAGAAGCATATTTGATTCAAGAACAATATTAATTGAGCTTAAGAGTATATAGGTGGGCTCAAGGGACAGGCCATCCCAGAATCCATTACCTGGTAGGTCTAGAGGAGTTTTTTTTAAGTCTGGGAGATGGAAAGGGAAGGGGCTGGAGGGAGGGAGAGAATTTGGAACTCAATTGGAACAAATATTTTTAAAATGAATATTAAAAAGAAATAATAAATTGGGCAAGATTCTGGAAGTTGGATAGCAGTAGGTTTAATACATTGGAAAATTATCAAATGAATTCAGTTTCAACCTACTAGATTCTTTGCTTATTCTATTTCAACCAACACTTATTAAGTCCCAATTATATGCTGTACCTTGTGCTAGGCAGTAGAAACAACACTTATTGAAACTGGCAGGCAAATTGCAAAAGGAAGAAGAAAGTGTGAAGAGAGATAGAATAGAGAAAAACCAAAGGTGTGTGGATGGTAGTGAGTCCTCATGATTATCTTGGAGGAGGACTCTTCACTCATGCCCTCTCAGAGGGTGCCCTTCCCCTCCTCAGCCTCCCCAAGCAGTCATAGTCCTTGGTACTGGTCATAATGTAGAATTGTGTTTTCTTTCCTGTAGAGGAAAGAGCATAAAATAGTGTTTAGAGTCAGAAGAGCTGGCTTCAAATTGTGATTCTGTTACAAGTGGTGTGACCTTAGGCAAACCACCTCTCTCCACTCTGAATACTGGTATTCTCAGTTACAAAGTGAGAGGCTGCAGTGCTATTAAATGAGATAATGTAAATGTCAGTTAGTCTTCTATTATTATTATTGTTACCAGTACCATTAACAATCTAATTGAAAGGAAAAAAAGAAGCCTTATTGGTGTAGATATGTTCATATCTATAGTATTCATGATAGCAAAATATTGGAAACAACCTATGTGTCCAATGACTAGGTGATCTGGGGGTAGCTGAGCAAATCGTAGTTTGCAGATGGAAAGGAATGGCATTATACATTATGCAATCAGACATTACAAATAATCATTTTGTTAAGTTTGTGCCACACCTTGTGTTAAGTACTGGTACAAAGATGAAAATTTTGCCCTCAAGGAACTTATGCTCTTTTGGGGGAGGCCGCATGTGCAGTGCCCATCTATACATGTGTGTACACATACATAGCTAGAGATATAATTTATATATAGATATGTATAGATATAGATAGATAGACACAGATGTATAGATAGATGTTTAGATATAGATATAGATGATATAGATAAAGATAGAGATATGGATATGGATATAGATATGGATATGGATATAGATATAGATATAGGTATAGATGATATAGATATGGATATGGATATAGATATAGATACAGATATAGATATAGATGATATAGATACAGATAGAGATAGAGATAGAGACAGAGATATGGATATAGATATGGATATGGATATAGATATAGATATGGATATGGATATAGATACAGATATATGTACATGCTAATATATACAAATATATTTTTATATGCAATTGGGAAAAATAAAATATTGTTAAAAAAACCAAAATATATGCAAAAGTCAAAATGATCCAAATGACCAAAAAAATCACCATTACTGGCAGAAATCAGGGAAGGCCTGATCCTTAAGCTGAACTTTGAAGGAAGTTAGGGATTCGGAGAGGTAGAGGGAAGGAGGGAGACTGTTCTGCACTTGGGAAGGCCCGGGGACAGGAGGCAGATCATTGTGTACAAGTCATAGGGGGCATCCAGTTTGGCTGGATTTCAGGGGTATTAAGGGGAGTACATTTAGCCCTAAAGTTTAATAGGAGGGACCTTTGAGGCCTTCTAGTTCAACTTCTTTATTTTACAGATGAGGAAACTGAGGCTGAGAGCAGTTAAGTGACTTGCCCAAAGTCATCTAATCCTACCCCCTCATCTTGGCTGTTGTCTTTCTCTAGTCTAAACTCCTCCATCCTCTCCTATTCCCTTTTGGCAGCTAGGTTGCACAGTGGATAGAGCCTGAAGCCTGGGCTTGGAGTCAGGAGAATGTGAGTTCCAATATAGCCATAGACACTTACTAGCTGTATGTCCTTGGGTAAGTCACTTAACCTCTCACAATCTTAGTTTCCTCATCTGTAAAATGGGGATAATGACAGTATCTACCTCTCAGGATAGGACTAGATGAAGGGATTGTCCTAGATGGTCTTTGAGGTCCATTCTAGTTCTGTCTGTGATCCTATGATTCTTCAAAATAAACAGGGATTTTAGCAAGAGGGTCAAGTTTAGGGAAAAGACAATGAGTTCACTGGGACATAAGAAATTTGAGATTCCTGTGGGATGTCTAGTCTGAAACATCCAATAGGCAGTTGGTGATGTGGGACTAGAACTCAGGAGAGGGGCTATAGCTGGATGTATAGATCTGAAAGTTATTAGCAAAGAGGAGAGCTAATTAGCATAGAGGAGAGACCCATGGGATCTGATGAAGTCACTAAAAGAAGGGTTGTGAAGAGTCAGGACGAGTGTTAGAGAACTTCAGCTAGGGTGTAGGCTATGGATAATGATCCAGGAAAGGATACTGAGGAGTAGTACAACAGGTAGAAGGAGGAGAGAGAGGAAGAGAGAGAGAGAGAGAGAGGGAGAGTGAGAGAGAGAGAGAAAGAGGGAGAGAGAGAGAGAGAGAGAGAGAGAGGGAGACAGAGAGAGAAAGAGAGAGAGAGAGTATTCAGGAGGAAGTGATCAATAGTGTCAAATGCTCTAGAGAGGATGAGGTACCCTAGTTTGATATCTGGTGGACAGAATACAGTCAGTTCTGGGGAATTCATCTCCTCCTTACCTTCTATCACATTCTGACCTCCACCCCCCCCCCCCAGTGGAAGAGTACCCAAGAAAGGAGAGTGGTCAATGTCAAATGTTACACAGAGGTCAGGGAAGGATGAAGATGGAGAAAAGATCATTGAAAGATGAAGAATACAAAGTCAAATGTGAAATGGTACCTAGGAAAGAAAACAGAATCAGTGCTGCATTATTTACGCTAGGCAAGCACCCTATGTAAATAATAATGATGATGACAACATAATGTGAAAGAAACCACAGAAGAAAAAAAGTGAAGTGGCCACTTAAGAAAAATAAAGCATATAAGTCTGTATCCGAAAGAGATAAAAAAAAGGGGAAAAGACCTATTCATACAGAAATCTTTATAGCAGCCCTTTTTGTGGTGGCTAAAATTGGAAATTGAGGGAATGTTCATCGGGGGAATGGCTGAACAAGATGTAGCATATGATTGTGCTGTAAGAAATGACAAGCAGATGGGGCAGCTAGGTGGTGCAGTGAATAGAGCACTGGCCCTGGAGTCAGGAGGACCTGAGTTCAAATCCAGCCTCAGACACTTAACACAAAAACTAGCTATGTGATGTTGGGCAAGTCACTTAACCCCAATTGCCCTCCAAAAAAAAAAAGAAAGAAAGAAATGACAAGCAGGATAATTTCAGAAAAACCTGGAAAGACTTAGATGAAATGATGCAAAGCGAAGTGAGCAGAACCAGAACAATGTACACACTAACAGCAATATTGTGCAAAAAAGAATTGTGAATGACTTAGCTATTCTGATTAATGCAATGATCCAAGACAATCCCGAAGGACTCATGATGAAGCATGCTATCCACCTCCAGAGAAAGAAATGATATTGTCTGAATAGACAGAAGTATGCTATTTTTATTTCTCCCTCCCTCCCTCCCTCCCTCCCTCCCTTCCTTCCTTCCTTCCTTCCTGTCATCATTTAAAATAAAATTTGAGTCTTCTTGTACAAAATGACTAAATGGAAATGTTCTGCATGATTGTACATGTATAACATCAGATTATTTACTGTCTCAGGGAGGGGGGAAGGATAGAATTGGGAACTGAAAAGTTTAAAAAAGTGAAAAAATAATTTTAACATGTAATTGGGAAAAAAATAAAATATTATTTCAAAAAATAAAGCATAAATACTGTAATTTGTGGAAACCTACACCTTTTCTTGTTTGTGTGTTTGGATGTTATTTTTTTTGATGCCAGTTTGGGTTGGTCTTGTTGAGGTTCTCAGAGTCATCTGTATAGAGATGAGAATTTACTCTATGGGAACTGATGAGGTTACTGAGATGGGGCATGGAAAGAGAAGAGAAGCCCAGGACAGATCTGGAGTACACTGACAGTTAAGAAGATGGATGATGATCTAGCAAAGCTTTGAGAAGGAGTGGTTAGACAGCTAGGAGGAGAACCAAGTATCATTAAATCTCAGGAAGGAGAGATTATCCAGGAGGAAAGAGAGGTCAACAATGTCAAAGACTGCAGAGATGACAAGAACAACGAGAACTGAGAAGAGGCCATTCACTATAGCCTTTAAGAGACTGTTGGAATCCCTAGCAGCTTCAAGCTTCAGTCCAGCAGTGAGGATAGAAGCCAGATTGCAAAGGGCTGAAGCATAAGTGGGGTATGGGGAAGTGGAGGCAATAAGTGAAGACCCCTCCCCCTTTTCCTGAAGCTTGTTTGCGATAGGGAGGAGAGATATAGGAGGATAGTTTGAGGGGATAGAAGCATCAAGGGTGGGGTTTTTAAGGGGACCCTCTGAGCATGCTTGAGGAAATGGAGAAGAAGCCAATGCATAAGGAGATAATGAAGATCAGAAAAAAAGCAGCTCTGTGTTTCCTTATAGCCCTAGAATCAGGCAGGAGAAAGTGGCTCTGGCTTAGAGGATCTTCCTTAGTTCATCTTGAAATTCATGATATTTTTTGAACATTACGATTGTGGATTTAGTGTTTGCTGAATTGAAATGCAAATACTTCCAAAGCTGGGTAGGAGTTGTTCCCTTTTTATTTTTTCAAATTTATTTATTTATTTTTAGTTTTCAATGTTGATTTCCACAAGATTTTGAGTTACAAATTTTTCTCCCCATCTTTCCCCTGCCCCCCCATCCCAAAATACCAAGCCTACTGAATACCCCTTCCCCTAATCTGTTTTCTCTTATATCCTCCCCCATCCCCCCTCTAACTTTTTAGTAGGGCAAGATGGATTTCTATATCCCAGTGCCTGTATATCTTATTTCCCAGTTGCATGTAAAAAAAAAAAAACAATTATTTTTCAAACATTTGTTTTCAAAGCTTTGAGTTCCAGATTTTTTCCCTTCTTCCTTCCTCACTCACCCCCACTGGGGAGATAAGCAATTCAATATAGGATGCACATGTGTAGTTAACACAAAACATTTCCATAGTAGTTATATTGTGAAAGACTAACTATAATTCCCTCCATCCTGTCCTGCCCCCTCTTATTCTAATTTTTCCTTTGACCCTGTCCCTTTTCAAAAGTGTGTGCTTCTAACTACCGTCACCTCCAAACTGTCCTCCCTTCTATCATCCCCCCTCTTATCCTCTTCCCCTCTATTTTCCTGTAGGGTAAGATATCCAATTGAGTGTGTATGTTATTCCCTCCTTAAGCCAAATTCAATGAGAGTAAGGTTGACCCATTCCCTTTTACCTTCCTGCTCTTCCCCTCCATTGTAACAGTTTTCTCTTGACTCTTTTATATGAGATAATTTACCCTA
>JAQQSU010020509.1:0-10029 GCA_028627135.1 Pseudochirops cupreus | reverse complement strand
GAACTTATTAAAACTTAACTATTTACATTCCTACATGGAAAAATGATCATTGTAACTCATGAGACTTTTCTCAGTATGAGGATAGTTGCATGGAATATATATATGTATATATATATATATGTATACATACATATATATGTTTATATAGGAGGGTATATATGTGTATAAATACATATGTGAGAATTCCTTATCCAAATGAAATCATAGGTCTGACCTGGGCCAGAGAAAAGAATCAAACTTCTGGTATACCAGGTATTTTGAAAGGTACTGGTTATTCAAGAGAAAAATGAAATCATTCCTGGTTTCAAAGAGACAATATTCTATGGGGGGAGACAACATATATACCTTAAAAAAACCCAAATCTAAATATATTTGTAGCATCTTGAAAGATAAATATATGTGTATACATATATATATATACATATACATATATATTTATATAGATATGTTTCTGTGTATATATACATATACACCTAATTGCTAGTTTATACCAAATCTGTTATAATTCCTGGGCTTCCTGGTCTCTTTGTATTCCTTGCCATTCTGGTATGGGTTGTTGGGTTTTTTTAAAATATTTTTTCCCCTGCATTTTTTTTTCATGTAGCTAGAATTATGCATACAACATTGTGTTCACTTGCTCTTTGGCCTTGTCCTGTTTGGAAAAAGTCCAATTTTAAAGAATTCTACTATTCAGCATTGCCCCTAAGTGACTTGCGATTTACCAGTTGTCCACTTTATCTTTGGATATAACCATGTTACATCATTTCAGCAGAGCTAACCAAGGTGAACACTTAGCAAATCACTATTGACTTATAGTTTTCTGCCAAAATCACAAACACCATGAGACAGCACTTCAAAATGGTCCAATGAGACCATTTTTCAGTTGGTTGTGCTGGGGTAGGGAGGAGGAGGTAGGTAGATTAGTGGTGGGTAGAGAGACGTGCTAATTTTACTGAAAATCTGTAATAATCTTCATCTATAGTGAGAAGAGTGGACCTGATGACCTCCAAGGTCCCTTCCAGCTCTCAGTTCCATAATTCAGTGGTCTGATCAAAGAGGAGTAAACATAGATTCATAGATTTCTAGTTGGGAGAGATTTTAGAAGGCATCAAATCCACTGCCCTCATTTTATAGATGATAAAACTGAGATTAAGTAATTACGCAAGGCCACACTTGATTTATTAAGTACCAGAACTTGAATCTGAATCCTGCTTCTCTGCCTCTCATTCCATCACTCCTTCCATTGCACCTCAATACCTTTTTGCAGGTGTAAATAAGAAGGAAGGTTTCCTATGATGGAAACCAGACTAAATGCAGATTACATGGTAGAAATGATACTGGTCACCTACAAAGCAAAGAGAGAACACATTAAAAAGAGGTGGGGTAGGGCTGGGATGGGACAGTGGAGGCACCACAGACTAACTTTACAATTGTGCCAATGTCATGACTTGTTGTGAAATGTCAGACTAAAAAAACATTGGATTTGGTCCAAAGGCACAACGTTGCTGTAGTGCCACCTGTTTTGAAAGTCTTTGAAAGCCAGTCCAAACATGATGCAAATCTGGGCAGTTGTACAAAAAAGAAACCTTAGTCTCTGCTTTGAGCCATCTTAGATACCAAGGTATTCCCTTAGTACTTTCATCTTCATTCATATTTAAGCTGACAATGAAGGGGACAATTTGGGATGTGACCAGAACTCTTCCCTTTTCCTAGGCAGCCAGACAGAATGTGCTAGAAGCTATAGCTGGGACAGATTCTGTTAGGGCAGAGCCCATGGCCTACTATTCCATTACTTACCAATATTGAGTGTGTGTGTGTGTGTATGTGTGTGTGTGTGTGTGCGCGCGCGCACATGTGTGTGTGCACATGTGTGTGTGCATGCATGTACACGTGTGCATGGTTGAAGCTTGTTATTAGAGATCATAAGGAAACTCCAGATAGTCTTACTCTCAGGGACAAGCTATTTCCACAAAGTAGACCAGTCTAATTTTCATGAAGGCAGGCCAAGCTAACAGGCAAAATTGTGAAGCCCATCAGGCTTCTGCCACTTTCACCTTGCTTTTAAAAGTGTAGGCTAATTCATAGGTATGGCATTTTTTTAAAGTTCAAGAAACATAATTTCTGGGCAATTTAATGATTTTATTAATAATACCAGCATGTTTATTAATAAAAGGATGGTCATTTGGCTTCCTCTTTTAGAACAAAAACCCCTCATGATGATGGACTCACAGTTTATATGCTCTGGGATTGCCATGAGGAATTCTTTCATCCATCCTAAATTTTTAGCTGTTTCAGTCATGCTATTTCTGAACACCATCAGCAAGCATCAACATACTGAGAATAAAATAAAATAAAGGATGTTATTAGAAATGCAAGACCTACTTTCAAACTGCTAAATAATTCTGAGCCACAGCCTAGTTTTTCTTTGTCCTGGCCAGATTTGTAGACCAGGATTAACTGAATCATATCTTTTTCAGTTCAACCTCCTAACGTTGCACAGCTATCTATCTGACTATTTGTTCCATAGTACCTTAGAACTTTGCTTGACTTTGACCACATTCAGTTACTGTCAAAATTGTTTTGTAGGAAAATTTACCACCTTGAAATAAAACTGCAGTGGATAAGAATTTTCATGTGTATAAATGTTTTGTTATTTCACTAAGTGGTCTCTAATTCATTGAACCAGTAGAGTAAAATGTGGAACTAGAAATACGCTTAGCATCAAATCTATTATAAAAGGGAACCAATATCCAACCATTCTGAAATTCAGTTCAGAATTATGCTAAGAAAGTTGGCTAAAATGTTCATGCCTTTAGACCAAGGGATTCCACCAGTGGATGTCTACTTGAAGGAGGTGAATTAAAAAAAAGAAAGGAACCATATCCACTAAAATATTCATAGCAATACATTTTTAAAGCAGCAAAGAACTGGAAAGAGAGTTTGTCTGTCATTTGGGGAATAGCTAAATTGTGGTACATGATTATAAAATAACATAGCCTGCAAGAAAGGATTAATATGAAGAATTCAGAGAAGCATGGTAAGACTTACATGGAATGATGCAAAGTGAAATAAAAATTACTAAGAAAATATTATTTATACTACAACAGTACAAATAGAAAGAAGAAAAACAACCTCAAAACTGAAACTGAATGCACCATCAGAACAAAGGTCAAGCTTAGACCCAAAGGAAAGTTAAGAAAATGTTCTCTCCCTTCTTTGCAGAAGTGTATAGCTATGGATGTAGAACATTTCATATACTGTCAGACTAGGTTGATATGTTGTTTAATTGTTTAATTTTGCTGAACTACTTTTTTTCTGTTTTTGAATTTTTGTTACAAGGAATAATGCTCTGGATGTAGGAGTAGGAAAGATATAGTAAGAAATGAAGGTGCTTTAAAAAATAGAGAAATCAATGTTTTTTCATGGAGGAACCCCATAATATAGACTTTTTTCCTCCCTCCAAATTTTCTTTTCATTCTGAACTTAAAACACTCTCCTACAAAAAAATGAAACAAAACAAAAATATTTCCATATATGTAGCAGAACATAGAAAGCTTTCTCCATGAAATTGTGGATCTCCATTTCAGATAATTGCATATAAAATACATGATAAATTCTATATATTACTTTCAAAACTATCTTCCTTGTCTGTGTTTCCTTTCAAATTGCCCTTTATTTTCTTCTGTGCATTTTAAAAAAAAGTCTCAGTGGGCCTCTTTTTTAAAAAATTATGATTCTCCAAGGTAGATTTAAGTTAGCTAGTTGAGCCCTATTGACCTCGATGCCCAGGTCTTTAAGATAAACAGTGGTTCAGAGTGGCAGCATTTGCTAATCCTGGTTCCCATCTTATCTCAGCCTCTCCTCTGGATGCAAATGTACCAGCTCCAGGACAAAGGGCTATGTTACCAAAATACTCACCAGGCACCTCAAAGACACAGGCACCAAGAGTTCCCTGAAGCCCTTCCTAAAGGCATCATACCCCACAAGTGGGACATGCCCAGGAATCCTGATAGCTATGCTACATGATCACATCTACAGCCTCACCTGGCAACTTACTGCCTCATTTTGTCCTCACCTTCAAGTTCTCTGCAACTTACCTGCACACTTCCCACTATCTATTTCCTGTAAGTCTGAAGCAGCCTCTTTAGATAGAAGGGTAAAAGCAATTAGCTGACCCTATGGAAGTTCCTTGCATTAGCCGCAGTATAGGGGAAGCTCATTGGAGACAATCTTCTCTGCCCCCCATCCCCTATGTTCTCCTGTGTCTGCATCTTGCTGTGTTCCACCTTCCCTGCAATGCTGACATTAGCATAATTAGCATAAGGAAATGAAATCATCTTACAAATACAGGCATGTGTAGTGCTACGTTTTGTCCATGTAGGTTATGTGTGTCTAAATAGGTCTCTCTAGCTGTGGCTCACAGAGAGGAAAGAATAGATATCCCTTGAATCTCTTCTCTTTCCTCCCTCCTCCCCCCCCCCCCCTTCTTTAAGGGAGAATGATTTCTGCCAGGAGGGAAAGCAGGAGGTTTAGGTCAGAAGCTGGCTACTCTGCTCTCCTCAAAGATAGAGAATACAGGGCTAGAATTATATCTGTCTGCTCTCTTAAATATTGTTAGTCTAGAATAAGTAATTTTTAGGTTCAAGCTTTGCTCCTGATAGTGGAGGAGTGTTCCAAGCTACATGCCCAAGGTTCCACCCATTCCTACCAAAATGCCTGTTCCATAATGAACTTACATTCAAAATAATAAATCCATTTATCCAAACTGATAAACAGAAATCAGGGAAAGAATCATATGAGAACATAATACCAGATAATACACAGAGTGAATGAGCTCTACCATTGGGAGCAATGGAGCTCAACCAAGAGAGTCTCAAACCTCACCCACTGGAAAGAAGATGGAACTACATGTCTTCTCTATCAAAGCCAGAAACTAGAAGATCAGGCTCCCTCTTACCTCCAACTCTCACTAATTCTGCACCTCACAGATGTTGCATCATGCAATCAATCTCCATTTAAAGAAATAGCTTTTCAGTGCCAAGAAAAATGGGAAAGGTCTTCCCTGGGGTAGAGAGATCAAAGTCAAAAGAGTAAAATTGTAATAAATTGCATAGGTAGCCAAAAAGGAAAGGTTTTCTTTATCACTTAAATAACTTTTTAATGTCAAGGAAAATGACTCTGAGGTGTGGTCTTAGTTAGGGAGACTTTGATCAGAACAGTTTACAAGTGGTTACTAGTATTTTCACTTGAATGCTTTTTTAAAGGAGGGGGAGAGATGAGGAACTTTACCAGAATTCTAAAGTTAGGAGGGACCACAATAACTTCCTATAGATGCATATGCATGTATATGCTCTCTGGCAAGAGGTAGTAATTTAATTATATTCACTGGGGAAGGCAACATCCATCTTACAATCAGCTGAATGATATATAGGACGTTTGTAAGTTCCCTTCTAGACACCCCTCAGTGTACTTGTGGAGAGTCTATGTGGTTCTTGCCTTCCACTTGCAGCCATGCAGTTGGAAGTAGTGCTGGAAATCTTTATATTTCTACAAGCTGTGTCTCTCCTGGGCCCCTTAAGTTTGAGACTTCTCCCCATTAACAACCTATGCATTATTTCACTGTTTGTAGTATAAGGGACAGCTAAGTGGTGTAGTACGTAGATAGAATCCTGGACTTAAAGTCATGAAAAACTAAGTTTGAATTTTGCTTCAGATACTTGCTAGTGGTGTAGAAATGCACTGAGCTTCTCTCAATCTCAGTTTTCTCATCTGTAAAATGGAGATAGCAATTATCTATATTTACATAATGAGTGGAGATGTGAGGCTCCATCCAAGGAATCTTAATACAAAAATTCACTACTAACACAAAGAAATCTTTCTTGAATGTAAAATATAAATACTGTCTTGTCTAGTAATAAAGGAACTTTTAAAATTAATCTATAGTGCTGTTGTGAAGATTAAATATGGTAACATGTAAAACGTTCTGAAAGCCTTAAAGTACCATATAAATGTTCCTTATTATTGTTACTATCATTCTATTAGAGGCAGCTAGGTAGCACAATGTATGGCACACTGGGTCTAGAGTCAAGAAGACCTGAATTCAAATTTGGCCTCAGATACTTAGTAACTGTGTGACCTTGAGCAAGTCACTTAACCTCTTCCTCACCTGTAAAACAAGTATAATAATAGCATCTACTTCCCATTGTTGTTGTGAGGATCAGATTAATTAATAATTTTAAAACACTTAGCCCAGTACCTGATACATGGTAAGTGCTATATAAATATTAGATACTACTACCACTACTACTACTGTTGCTGCTGCTGCTGCTACTACTACTACTACTACTACTACTACTACTACTACTACTACTACTACTACTACAACTACTACTACTATTACTACTACTACTACTACAACTACTACTACTACTACTACAACTACTACTACTATTACTACTATTACTACAACTACTACTACTACTACAACTACTACTACTATTACTACTACAACTACTACTACTACAACTACAACTACTATTACTACTACTACTACTACTACAACTACTACTACTACTACTACTACAACTACTACTACTACTACTACTACTACTACAGTAGCCCATGTCTTCTTAAAGAGAGGTATGTGAGATATAAGAGAATTTGTGGTTTGGTTAAATCTATAACAAAGATGGGAGTAGAGCAGTTCTCTTGCCCAAGAACTGTCCTCATGAATAGACAGTTGCCAATGTGCTAAGATATAAGGGATTTAGGGAAAGGAGGGGAGAAGAGTGCACAAAAAAATCATTCTGCCTGCCTGTCACATTCAGAGTCAAAAATTCCCTCTTAGACATTCAATTCTTTTGTTCAATAGGATTTTCAATCTTCCATAATTCTTGGGGGCAGAGGGGAGAAGGAGCTAGAGACAGTAACTTTGTAACATAGAAAGCAAAGCTCTATTGGAATGGGATTCAAAGGAAGAGAGAGGGTAAAGAGAGGACCACAAATTACCAGGAAGGCAGGCTGAGGCACTTTCTCCCTAATATTAAAACACTGAAAGAGGAAGAAGAGGGACACTAAAGACTAGCTTTTCCTCGGCTGCAGTTCTGCTTAAGGCTGACCCCACCTCTTGTCCAGTCCAGGCTTGCAAGCAAGGGATTGAGAGGTTGGGGAAAATAATCATTAGCAGAAGAATGCCAGCTTACCTAAGAAGGGGTGGATCAAAGCAAGAGTCCATGGTTCTGCTGTCCAGGCAGAACCTGACTTTTCCAGGTGGATAGAAGAGGGCAGAGTAAAGAGTGATGAGACAAAGGCCATGGATTACAATGGTAGCAGGGAACTGACAGCTTGAGTGAATCAACCTTCTGCTGCTGGAGGCAGCCTATCTCTGTGTTGGGCCCTATTATTTTTTGACAGAGAGCAACTGTAACTCCAACAACTGCTGACTTTCAGGGTAGTGCATTATACAATGGGTCACCCAAAGAACACAGGACAAGAAAATCCAGGACCAGAGAGCAAAACAGAGCATGTGTAAAGACCTTTGTAAATAAGATACTGTTTGTGAAGCCTGATAAAAATGTCAGTTGCCCTTCTAGGGGCCTGGAGCTTACTCTCTAGAAATCTGTCAGTTATACATAAATCACTTTAAATTCCCTTCATGAACTTTCCCTTCTATTTTCCAATTCTTGTCCAATTATCTCATGCAATTTTCTCTGTTCTCTGTCCTGAAGCCAGCAAACTTTAACTGTTGCAATGCACTCCGTAATATCTGCTTTCTTCTCGTTATGTACAAGTATATGTTGGTTGTTTAGAATTTTTACAACCACACATCCCAGCCTTCCCCTGTGAATATGATTGAATTTCTACTGCTTGCCAGAGAATATAGACTTGTATACACATCTATGAGAAGCTATAGTGATAAATCAAGATCTTTTCTCCCCAACTTTAGAATTCTGGAAAAGTTCCTCATCCCTCCCCCTCTTCCTTTAAAGAAGCATTGAAGTGAAAATACTAGCTACTTGTAAACTCTTCTGATCAAAGCCTCTTTTGTTGTCCTTCTAAGAACACACCTCAGAACCATTTTCTTTGACTTTGAAAAGCTATTGAAGTGATAAAGAAAACCTTTTCTTTTTGGTTACCTTTACTATATATCGCAATTTCACCCTTTTGACTTAGATCTCTCAATAACAGAAAAGATCTTCCCCAGTTTCCTAAACTTTTGTAATATTCAGCCCATTATATTAATCTAAGAGAAATAGGTTTTTGTAGTACCCTACAGATAACTGCTCCCTAAGCAAAAATGAGTCAGTTACTACTTTGGAAACCCTGAGAACTAGAAAATGGGAACATTCCTAATAAATTTCAGTGATGGAATAATTTTGGATATAGAAGCCAACACCTACAGGTAATGTGAGTAACGGTATCTTCTTGTCCACTCTTCATTACATGACCTGAGACCTCAGACCCCTATTCTATCTGGTTACCTGTATGGAAAGCTATATTTGACGCTGCCTCCTACCCCCTTTGGAGACCACTGAGAGATGCTGCCATCAAAACCTATCCTTATTAGACATATTGATGAGGTGTAGGCTCTGGGAGCCCCCTAGAGCTCTCCTTGAATCTTCCCAAGGGAAGGCATTTGCCTAAGGTTATGGGTCTTAAGTTGTGTCTTTGCCCAAGTCTTTAGCCCTCCTTTGTTCCAATAGTTTCCCACCCTTAAAGTTTCTGTTCCCGCCCTTGAACTGACCTGGCCCACCATTGTCTATGGTCTCCAGGTAGCCTCCAGCAACTTCCCATATTTAATAACTCATTACTAGAGTCTGACCTCATCTGACTCCTCCTGAAGACCCTCCCCAAACTCCTCCTCTAGACCACCCCTAGATTCCTCCCACAACCTTTCTGTATATAGAATCCCATCTCCCCTCCATGTGGTGTGATAGCACCATAGAATGGCTTAGCATAGATTGGCTCCTTAAGAGTCTACCCCATATGGCGAACTTTAATGAACTTTCAAAAACTTTGCTTTTCTTTGGCTGAGAAGACTTGAATCGAATTCTTTCGGCAGGTCCCAGCATGTGGGTGTTTTGGGGTCTCAAGCAACCCTCTTTGGGTAAACCTCTTCAATATGAGGAGCTGTCACTCTCTTCCCTCTCCTTTTTTCACTAATTGATCTGAGATAACTGGCCTCTACATTATTCCAAAAATTGGCAGAGAACCAACTTAAGACATAAAGCTAAGGAGCATCCAATCTTACCTTCCACTTTTCTAAGACCTCTATTGACTACAGAAAAATAGCCTTCAATAAATCTCACTAAGATTTCTAAATTCTGTGCCCATTTCTTCTCTGAACATGATGCTAGTGTAGAAGGCAATTGTAGCTTGGAAAAATAGAGGAAGTTGGACTATCTTGAAAGAGAATACCTTTCCCACAAACATAGGTGCCACTTTTCAAACAGACCATGAGAAAATACCAGCAAACAAAACAGAGAACATGGTACACAGGCTACTGTTTTACTTTCTATTCCTTGAAATACCAGGTTGCATAGCTAATCAAGTGTTCCATTCAGTAAAGTCTGGCATTCAGAAAATGTTTTCTGAAAAAAAGGTGGCCTCAGGAATAGAATTCAATATGGGAAAAGAAAGAGCATCTGGAAAGTTATTAAGCAAATCAAACAGTAAACAGGGAGTAAAAACACCAAAGAAAGCGGATGATGGGATAGACAGATGAACTCTTAGAAGGGAATGAAGAAAATATTATTTATTATATTGCATAGGAACTTTTTTTTTCAAATTCAGGATGTCATCTTATTCCTTCTGAAGAATTTATTAAATCTTCTACCCAAGTTATCCCTAAAAGAAAACCCACAGTATATGTGGAATTATAAACAGGTCTTAGTTCAGTTAAGCTATTTAAAACCCCATCTTTTATGAGTTTTAGATTATAGAAATCAGAAATATTAACTAAGCAAAATCCATAACAGAATGGACTTAGTATGATTTGTGTTTGTTGTTTTTCTCAATTCATTAGGAAGG
>JAQQSU010020508.1:0-10029 GCA_028627135.1 Pseudochirops cupreus | reverse complement strand
TCCTAGATGCTGTGACCAGCACAGTAATTTGGCCCA
Organism: Pseudochirops cupreus; assembly: GCA_028627135.1. Lineage (NCBI taxonomy): Eukaryota > Metazoa > Chordata > Mammalia > Diprotodontia > Pseudocheiridae > Pseudochirops > Pseudochirops cupreus. Next base: position 9,993 of record JAQQSU010020508.1, on the reverse strand, counting down.
GCAACCAGCTGAATAAAAGAGAGACAGGGATGTATTCAATAGTCTGTTTATTACAGAACCATTTCATACAGAGTCAAGGTACAAGAAAATCACAGGGTTTATATACCTTATAGCAGAGACTCTTAGGTAATTGAAATGCAAGGACGCTCCTTTAGTCCTGACCACTCCGTACCCTAGCCTAAGGCTATTTATACATTAAGACTTAATCCTAGGACCATGTTCAGAGGCATAAACAAACAGGGAGTTACAAACAAGACTTGCAAATTAACTACCCTGTACTTTCTTTAGTCATTAATAGATCCAATGAAAGCACCCACCCAACAAGATTATACACTTTCTGCATATCTGCCTCACAGAAGAGGGAGAGCATGAAAGTCTGGTCTACTACACCTAGATCCTAAACCTCACTCAATATAGGACTATCTGTAGCCTGATCACCACTGTGTGAAGGGAACTGTCACTATACCTCCTATCTACCAGTTCTTAGGCTACTTAGTCCTCAAAGCCTGTCCCATCTCTTCCTCATCCTCAAAATCAAACTCCTATATCATCAGGTCCCGGGTTTTTTTCTATGATACCAGACTGCCAGGTAGAAATCACAGAATCACAAAATCTAAGAGTAGGAAAGAATCTCAGGGTCTGTCTATCACAAGCTATACCTGAAAAAAAGGACTCATTCCATAACATAGCCAACAAGTGATCATCCAAGTTTTGTTCAGACTGCCAGTGGGAATGACCTATTGCTTCCCAATCCTACTTTTGTACAGTTCAATTTGGGGGAATTTTTCCTTTTATCAAACCTAAATCTACCTTTCTGCAATTTCCACTAATTTTTATTAGTTTTTTCCCCCTCTGGGACTAAGAAGAACAAGACTTCCATTTGAAAGCATTTTTGAATACTCAAAGACACTTGTGATATCTTTTCTATGCCTTCTTTAGCCCAGACCAAACATCTTCATTTCTTTCAAACATCTTTTTATGGCATGATCTTGAGGTTTTCCACCAATTTTGTCAAGCTCTTCTGGATACTCTCCAGTTCATCAACATCCTACTTAAAATTTAGACTGTGTGCACTACTTCAGCTGTGGTCTGACTGGGGCAGAAATAGAATGAGACCATGTTTGCCAGAGTGTTGGTCACTATACCTCTCACTGAAGCCCAAGAATTAACTTTCTTGGAGGCTTCCTAATCATAGTTGACTCATATTTAACTTATAATCAAGTAAAAACTCCAGATCTTTTCCAGAAAAAGCTGCTGTACAGCCATGTCCCTTTCTAGTACTTACATAGTTGATATTTTTGAACCCTAGAGTAAGATTATACATTTATGTTTATTAAATTTCACCCAACAATTCAACCCAATATTCTAGCTTACTGTGATTTTTTGAATCAACATGTGAGTTATCCATCCAAGTTTTGTGTCATTTATAAAATTGATGAGTCTTCTGTCTATACCTTTTTCCAAGTCACTGATAAAAGCCTTAAATAGTACAGGACTAAGAACAAATGTAGTTTGTAGCAAGGGTTCCAAAGTGTGGAGTTGGTAAGGGCAAACATACTTGGACAGGAGATAACAAGCATTGGTGAAACAATGGTTTGCTTTGTCTTTTGTGTGCAGCAGATAAGTTATACCCCATTGCCACCGTGGAGGGTCATCTTTTGCTGCATGACCAATTCTCCAGGTAACTTGCTTTACCTGTGCTGCCATATTCACTGGCCCTTTCACTTCTCAGGGACAGTGAAAGGAGTAGTAATGTGAAAGAAACCAGAAAGTTTTACACTCATAATAGAACTACTGAAGGATACAGAAGTGCCATTGTAGTATTACTCAGCAATTTTGAATGAAGAACAACTTTTATCTTGCTTTCCCCAATTAGAAATTGGGAATTTACACTGAGTAAGGCAGTGTGGTATAGCAAAAAGAACCCTGAGATTGGAGTCAGAGACCTTTGTTTAAAATCCTAACTGTGCCTTTTGTGACCTGTGTGAACTTGGGCAAGTCATTCAAACTCTTTGGGCCTCAGTTTCCTCATCTGTTAAAAGGAGTTGGAAAATGTTGCCTCAAAGTTCCATTCTAGCTTTAGATCTGTGATCCTGTGGTAAGTTGTTGTTGTTGTTTGTCCTTCATTCTCAAAGAGGACTGTGACATCAGGAAGGAGGTGTCATGATTTGCAAGTCAATTGTATTTGAGTGAGGGACAGCTGTGCAAAGTCACCAGCCTCACTGTCTCCTCTGAAGCCATTTGGGTCCAGTGACAAGATATAGATCAGTATGATTGGAGATGGTCCTGGATGCAGTAGGAGACCATGGCCTTTTTAAGTTAAGGTTTTTCTCAGGTCTCAGTTTGACTGAGGCAACACTCATTCAGTGATTAAGGCTGGCTAAGGAATGAGCCAACGAATGACCCCTTTTATCTAGTCAAAAAAAGAATAAATCTGGGAGGGGAAGACCCTCAAAGTGTCTGGCCAGAACAGAAACAATTGCTATTTACATTCACTCTGAGCCACCAGGGCCCAAATAGACCAAGTGAGACTTGGGCTGGGACCTATTCTTGGCCAATCGATGAGAGTCAGAGTCAATTGGGTTTAAGACATGCTTCTTAGGAACAAAATCTAGCCCATAATCCTCAAGATATCTTGCAAGTTTTCAGTGATCAAAATTTATATTCCTTTGGCAGAGAGCCCACAGGTAAGGGTATGATTCCCTATGTGGACATAGGGAAAGAGGGAGTGAGAGAAGGAGGAAAGTAAAGAAGGAAGGAAGGCAGGAAGGAAAAGAAAAAAGGAAAGGAAGAGAGAAGGAGTGCATTGCCCAACTCAAACTGGCTAGTTGGGTCCCCAGTGGGGCAGCTACTACTACTCACATGTTGTTTCTCTTGCATTCTTGAAGAGGATCATAACATCAGGAAGGTGATGCCATGACTTGCTAGTGAATTGGATTTAAATGAGGGAGAGCTGTGCAAAGTCTCTTTTCTGGGGTCTTCTGGGTCCAGGGGCAAGGTATAGATCAGGACAACTGGAAATGGTTCCCCAGTAGAAAGTAAGATTTTCTCTAAAAGACAGATCCTTTGAGGAGAAATTCCTGCTCCTACCCCATCCCAGTATCAAGGCTTCCTCCCCACAGCACTAAATGGTATAAATTCAACCATACACCTTTTACTTCTAAAATAAAATACAGCATTAGGAAAGAAATATTAAAATAAAATCAAATTCTTTTTCTTTCAACTACAGATGTCTGGAAAAATTTAGCTAAGTGAAGTAAATAGATATAATTACAATATTGTGTTTGAACAATTTTTCTTCAATAAAGTGAGTGTTAATCAAGCTGAAAAAAGTTTTAAATGGGTTCTCTTAAAGATTTTTTAAGAAAAACCCTCTGTCTCTGATGCATTGAAGTGAGTTAATCAATGATTGTTTGAACCAGACTGTAACAAAGAGATATGGCAATCTTTTTTTTTTTTTTTACCATAATGCTTAAAAAGCAAATGTATTAAAAGGAGCCTCTTTCATAGATGAACTTCCAGCTTTGGGCTCAGGTTAAGTTCTTAAATATTTTATATTTTGGACTGTGTAACATAGTCTGCAGAATGAATGTAGCCACAGGCTTAATTATTTAATTTAGACATATTAAACCACTTGATTTTGGATGTTCTACAGCATGTGTACTTGTGCCCTGTTTTCAATGAAACATTGGTGGATTGGGTTTATGGGGAGTCCAGAGGAGGGCATGATCAAAAAACCTGGGGTTGAAATGAGGTATGATGCAGTTAGGACAGAAGGGAAAAGCATAGTCAAACAAGCATTGGTTTGGACAAGATATAATTATGGACAATTCAAAGACTAAAGGTTTTATCCCCATTAGTTAAGAAAGGGTTAGTTGACAAGACTATCTATGCATGGTTAATTGGCAGAATGATAGAATTAGAGAATCTTAAACGGAGAGAAATCTTAGAGTCCATCTGGTCTAAATATGTCATTTTACATATGAAGAAAATTACTTCCTAGAAATCTCACAGCTTTTGTCAGGCCAAGCATAGAACTCTGATTTTCCTGATTCCTACTCTGTATTCTTTTCATTACATTGCATGCCTTCCAACTAAATCAAGATGAACATCCTATTCTCTCTCCCACAGCCATGGTCAAGGAATAAAGCATGTAAAGCAGGCTTTGAATATCAGGGTCTGAGGCAAGTACCAAGGATAGCTCCCTTGTGAGCCTCATTGTTCCTCCCTTGGGAGATTGCAACAACTTTTTTTTTTTAAATACTGGGAGCCTCAAGACTAATCCCACCCTTAAGAAGGGGCCACTTAGGCTCTAGGCATGTTAAGGCCAGCATCAGTGAAGAAAGCCAAATCCCCTTGAATACAAGAGATCTTTATGTACTCATCAGATGGCTTTGTTAGATACTAGGATCACAGATTTAGAGTTGGAAGGAACTTTAGAAGCTATCTAGTCAATTTTTTTCATTTTACACATAAGGAACTAAGACTCAAAGAAATTAACTGGTTTGTCCAAGATCACAAAGATAGGAAATGGAAGAAGTAGGATTTAATTCCGCATTTTCTGACTCTAAATGTGTATTGCTACAAACCAACATAAGCACAACTGCAACTCTACACACTTAGACTTCAGCTTATAAGAAAGTCAAAGCTAAATACAACAGGCAGACTTGAAAAGGTGCTAGAGAAAATGTATTTCATATATATATGTGTATATATATGTACATATATGTATATATATGTGTATATATATATATATACACACATATATATACTGAGAGAGAGAGAGAGAGAGAGAGAGAGAGTGAGAGGGCTGGAAGGAACTCTAGGAGCTATCTAATCTAAATCTCTCATTTTACACATGAGGAACTAAATGATACTTATTTATGTAAAAATCAATACATTATTTTGTATGTTTACTTGGTAATTTGTACTTATTGATGGTTAATAGTTTATAATGATTTAAAAAAAATAAAATATATCATAGCATATGCCAAGCCACTTATCAGGATGAATTGAGGAAATTGTATAAAGCATAAGTAAAATGAACAGCCATCTTGAAGAATGGCACTTCTAGGTTTTCACTTCCCATACATACCCTTTAGACGAGCTACTAAGCATAGAGCAAAGTTTAGCCTCATTTAGCGCTCTTTCCAACTGTTAGAGAAGCTGGTGGAAAGGAAAATCACAGGAACCTCGGATGAATACTTAGGGCATCATTAAGTTCACACCCCAAACTACCCCAGGCATATCTACCCTATCATTAAAGGTTTCTAGAGAAGAAAGAATATCTTCTTCAGGAATCTATTCCAATGATAATTAAATCTCATTGTTAGGTGGTTCTTCTTATTGCTAATACCATAATGAATAAAGCACAAGATGAAGGATGAGAAAGTGAAGGTCAATGCCAATATTATATATAAAACTGAACAAATAAAATTATAACTCACAAAACCGACATTCAGCTTCAAATGAATAAGAATTGAATATGAGCTAATGAACAGACGGATGGCCAAATAACCCCTTTATGCAGTGTAATATCCTCATAAAACAATTGATCTGCTTAGTTAGATGTCTTCTGAGGCAGGCTGGCAAGATTTCAACTACCACGCTGAGCTCCAAAATATATCAGCAACATTAAAAAAAAGGTCTAAGGGTTCAATTCAGCAGATTTGAAGGTTGCACTCCCCCAAAACCCTGAATCAAAACAGATGTGTCAATCATTGTAATATTCAAAAGTAAGAAAAATCCAGCACATAGAAACTAAATGACTTGTCTTCTGACATTGAGAAGGAAGGTTGAGTAAATCTTCAGAATTGGGAAATTTGTGGTTTAGAGGAATATACTTTGAAATTTGGGTAAATATGGATTAATTCCATAAGTTTAGAAAAGCATGCTTAGATTCTGGTTAAATATGAATTGTGCTATTTAGGTTAGTTGTTAACTGAATTGCTTAAGATAACCTTACTTCTGTGCCCTTAAGACAAGAAAAAGTATTCAGAAGAGAATATATAGTAATTCAAAGGCAGATTCATGGGTGCTATGACATCAGAAATGAACTTAGGCAATTGAGAATCACATCTAGTTTTTTTTTTCATTGTAATTATTTTTAATTCTTAAATATTTTGTGGTCTATTAGAGTCTGCTAGAAACAGTGACTGGGGTCCCCTGGTGCAACCTTTACCATTTACTTAAAATTTCTTTCCCTCTCCTTGCTAATTAGCCAGTATTATTAAGTGTACCAGTAAAATGTACACTTACTCCTGCTCCTCCTTTATACCTAGCTAGGCTCTTTCTCAACTCCTAACCCCAACTCTTGCAGCCAGCTGGAAAGCAGCACAAGTGCTTACAAAGTATTTCACCTGTTCACCTGGGGAGCACACAGAAATTCTTTCATATATATATATATATATGTAAAAGGATATATATACACACACAGAGAGAAATTCTTTTATATATATAAAAGAATATATACATATATATTAAAAAGAATTTCTGTGTGTGTGTGTGTGTGTGTGTGTGTGTGTGTGTGTGTGTGTGTGTGTGTGTGTGTGTGTGTGTGTGTTTGTGTGGTAATTAGAGAATTACTCCCCAGGTGAACACGTGAAATACTTTGTAAGCACTCGTGCTGCTTTCCAGCTGGCTGCAAGAGTTGGGGTTAGGAGTTGAGAAAGATATATATTCTCTCTTTTTTTCTCCATTGGTACTTCCTCTTTTAAAAAAAGTATAATTCATTTATTTTTAGTTTTCAACATTCACTTCCACAAGATTTTGAGTTTTAAATTTTCTTCCCCTCCTTAAGACAGCATGCAATCTGATATAGGCTCTACTTATACATTCACATTAAACATATTTTCACATTAATCTTGATGTAAAGAAGAATTAGAACTAATGGGAGGAACCTTGAGAAGGAAGAAACAAAACAAAACAACAAAAGAAAAGAAGAACAAATAGTATGTTCCCATCTGCATTCATACTGCAAAGTTCTTTCTTTGGAAATGGATAGCATTTTCATTATGAGTCTTGGAGTTGTCTTAGATCCTTGCATTGCTGAGAAAAGCTAAGTCTATCAAAGTTGGTCATTGCACAATGTGGCTGTTACTGTGCACAATGTTCTTCTGGTTCTATTCATTTCACTCAGCATCAGTTCATATAAGTCTTTCCAGGTTTTATCTATCTCTATCTCTATCTCTATCTCTATCTCCATCCATCCATCCATCCATCTATCTATCTATCTATCTATAATTAAATATTATATATTACTATATATGTATAAATCACTCTCTTCATATATGCAGACTGCTAAACAAATAACTTGATAGGGTTGTATTTGATTCTCATTTTGATGTAACTTGGAGAGGGCAACTTCTCAGGAATTTTCTTTGGCCAAAGACTACAGGGGGATTTATGTGTAATATTTAATTCATTCTGGAAGCAATATGATATAGTGCAAAAAACTAATGGTCTTAGACTTGGGCTGTAGAACTGAAACAGCACTAACTAGCTGAGTGCTTTAGATAAGTTACTTAAACTTGTTGAGCCTGAGTACTTCTTCATCTATAAAATAAGGTGTTGAACTATGTGCTCTCTACATTTTCTTTTAGCTCTAATATTTTCTGATTCTAATTCAAATTACACCAACTATGTTCTGAGAGTGCAGGAATGAAATAATATCATAGGGATATATGTAAGGAAGATGATGAAAACCAGAAAAAATGAAGTTTGAGGATGTTCCATAATTATGACCTTAGACTTGTAGTTGTTTCATGTTCTTCTTAAGGGACATAATTTTAGAAATGTAAGTCATGCCTAGAAGTCATTAAGTTTAACATTCTGCATACAGAAGTAGAATTTAAATGCTTTAATCATTGCTTCATTGTTATATGTCCAAGGCAGTCATATGAAATGTAATATATACTGCCTTGCATTATAATTATTTGTGTATTTGTGTTATTTTCCAAACATTATAAGGTTTAAGGTGGCAGTATGTTAGACATTTTTGTCTTATGTTTCTTTATAGCTCCACATCAACTATTACAGTTAGAGCCATTTTGAGGGGTGGGGGAAACTGGGCTTTTGCCTAGGATACCAAATTTAGAGGGTGCTAACAGTACTTGTACTCCTTCAGCACAGTAGAAACAATAGAGCTAAGCTCCCAAATAGGTAGAATGATTAAAGGAAAAAAACATATTAGCTGGTAGGCTGGGGTCAGTTGTTTCCCTTCCTTTAACAAAGGGTATGAACACTTCATATTATCTTTGTATGGTTTGTGGCATTCACCCAGACATAAAAATCCTAATTGTAACTTTTAATACAGTTCTTTTAAATGGAAAAAAAGCTAATAAATATTTACTTATGATAGATGAATGATTCAACATCCAGTTTTTCTAAAATATTAGCAGGCTTTCCTCAAACATTGTCCCAATCATGGTCATGCAATGACATTTTTTGCTTCTGATGTGCATTGTATAAATACATAGTTCTCTTTTGTGATTTTCCCAAATGATCACATGAATCCTTAACATAACAGGCACTGACTGTGATTGATGGTAGTAGTGGTAAAATTGTGGCAAACCAACATGTCAACCTTATACTAATAATACCAAAGAGGTTTTTTTTTGTTATTAATAATCTTCCTAAAAGTCTGTAGGATGGACATTAAGTGCCCTATTTTTTTTCTTTTGGGGGGGGGGAAAGGAGGAGGCAATTAGGGTTAAGTGACTTGCCCAAGGTCACACAGCTAGTTTTTGTGTTAAGTGTCTGAGATCGGATTTGAACTCAGGTCCTCCTGACTCCAGGGCCAGTGCTCTATTCACTGCACCACCTAGCTGCCCCTGAGTGTCCTATTTTTTTTGACTCTTAAGGGAAAGGTTAAGTAAAATTTTAAGAACTGGGGAGATTTTGTTGTAGGAATGACACTTAGACCTACAGTATATCATTTTGATAACTACCCAAAAATAATAGTACAGAACTTAGAATTTCACCAAAATTATAAGCTTAAGACAACTGTGACAAGTGACTATGGGATAATTGGAGAAAAAAATTGTTGGAACAGTCTATTTTTCACTTTTTTGATTCAATCCCTTAATATTAAGAGTATGTGCAAAGAGAAAATTCTAAAAGTTTTCTCTGTGAATTACATTTTTCTTTCTCTGCCCCCTCCAAGAATCTATCATAGTATCCAATTGCTTAGATTGAAAAATAGATACTTTTGTCAGCTTAACTGTCTTGTTGAAGGAGAATGCTTTTTCTTTTTGTCTAAATGACTAGGGTTGTCAGAGATCCTGAGGTTGATGGATCGTGTATTTCTCTCATTACACCATTTTATTGGCAAGGTGTTTGAAATTCAAAGGCCAGGACATGTTTTAAGAAACAGTAAGCTGCCACTGGAAAACATAATAATAAATAGTAATAACTAACATTTCTCTAGTACTTACTATGTGCCAGGCACTGTGCCAGGCACTGTGCTAAGCACTTTACAAATATTATCTCATTTTAATCCTCACAGCGCTGGGAGGTAGGTCCTATTATTATTCCCCTTTTACAGATGAAGAAACTCAGGCAAGCCGAAGTTAACTTACTTGCTCAAGGTCACATAGTCAGTAAGTTTCTGTGGCCGTATTTGAACTCAGGTTTTCTTAATCCTGGGCCTGGCATTCTATCTATTGTGCTACCTATATTATGTCTCATTGCAAGTGTAGTCAGTGCATCAGGGGGATGTAATTTCATTCATGAAGATCTCCTTCCACCCACGGGATGGAATTTCTCTATAACTTAGAGGGGTAGAGAGTTATTTGAGATTTAGAGGGATTCAGTAACTTGCCTGTGATCACTCAAGAAATAAGTATCAAAGGCAGCTTTGAACCCGAGTCATCTTGAATCCAGATCCAGTCTATATTCCATGTTGTTGAACAATACTTCAATGAATCTTTTAGAACCTAATGATGACCTTAAAAGAATTAGAATGAAGAGTTAAGGTAAAGCAAAATGTTAATT
>JAQQSU010020507.1:0-10029 GCA_028627135.1 Pseudochirops cupreus | reverse complement strand
CTTTTTCCCCTGAACTAGGTAAATGGTATTTGATTAATTAAAGTAAGATTGTTAACCCATTTTGAGTTGCTTTCCTTTAGAAAAGCAGATCTAAGAACCTGTGCTAGCAGCCATCCTGGGTGTGCTGGGGTGCTTGCTGTTACACATGCAGAGGTTCTTGTTAGAACCTCTGACAATACAAGTTGGCACAGACTCTCAAAATTTAGGAATGAAATTGACTTTTCTATTAATGTAATATAAAATATTCAATAAGTTATATCCCTCTAAGAAAACTGATTACACTAAAATTCTCTTCCCCAAACCAAACTGAAGATGTTTCTAATTTAGTTTCAATAATTAATAGAAAAACAGCTAGGTTGCACAGTTATATCAATATCCAATTATTCTTACATAATTTTGAAACATTTAAGGATCTTAAACTTAACACACCCACACACACATATAATATATATGAGATATGTATGATTATATATCTGTGTGCATATATATATATATATATATATATACACACACACACACACCTATGCACAGATATACATACATCCATACGTGAGTATATCTATATCTGTCTTTATACATGGAGAGAGAGAGAGGCAGATGACTAGGCCAGATAGTCATTTACTAAGTTGTTTAGAATATAAAATGGTTACACATTCAGAATGAAAACAGCAAGATCTCACATACTTGAAATTGTGCCTACGTCTTCTACTGACCACTTGCTCAGATTATAGAAATTTGCTATAAAAGGAAAAACCAAGAACATCAAACTGGTCCTTGAGGATTTGACACATATATGGCAGGATACAGCATCTGTAGCTCTATTTGTCTTCAGGTAAGAGTCACAGTTGACAACCATCCATGCAGTAAAACAATTCTACCTCATAGCCAGACTCAGGAATAACTAGGTGGGAAACAGTCCTGTTGAAAAGGAATGCAATAGTGAAACTAAGCCAGAAGTCCTTTTGGCTTTCTCTCAGACATAAATGTCCATCTGTGACAGGTCAGGGTTACATTTCCTCTGAGTAGCTTGTGGCATTTTTCTTGAATGGTAGATTATTGTCTTAATGATCCATCAGATAACTATACCTGAATTCAAACCTCAAAACAAAATCAATTGCAGTCCCAAGAGCTTTTACCTCAAATGGCAAGCTTCACCAATCACAGCTTACAGTTGGATATAGTTATTTTCCTTGCATGGAGTTGAAATAAGCAATATAAGTCTACCAGGACTTAAAAATATACAAGAGATTTCATTTAACACTCTTCACTTCTTTTCCTGTTCTTCTCAAGTTTAAGACAAATCACTAAAAATGATCTCTATCTCTCTATCTCTGTGTGTGTGTGCACACAAAATATATATTCAATTGTATATTATATATGTGTATACATTCATATGTAAATATATGCATACATGTGTGTATATATGTCTGTGTGTGTGCAAATTCTCAGCAAGCCAAGGAACTCTTTAACCCAAATTAGCTCTTTTCCTAGGGCTGATGACCTTGCCCACACAGATGGTTTTCAGGAACCTGGCAAGTTTACAAAATAAGGAGAATCAACAGGGACCCCAGAGAAGGGGCTGTACCTGATGCGCCTGTCTACCCACCCCATCTACCCTTAGGGCTGCTGTGGGCTGTGTTCTTTGACACCCCCCCCCCCATGTGCAAGGTAGAATAAATGAACCCTGCTGCATTGCCATCATGCCCCTCTTTTTCACACATAGTAATCAATTACCAGTTTTAGATTTTAACATTATGACAATAATCCCGAATAACTTAGTTAACACTTTTGCATTTTCATAAATGATAGTCAAATAGTTGTAGATGTAACTTCCTCTTGACTGTAGGCAAAGGTAGAGATATCTGGTTCCCTAAATGGCCATTACGAAACTCTAAAACAGGATTAGCTGGGCTGATAAAATAAATAATATGACTGATTTTAAACAATTTCCCACCATCTTTTAGTTTCTGTGAGTTCATACTCTAATAGCATCCCAGTTATAAAAAGTTGCTCACCATAACTGATACAAAAGTTTACCGATGTGTACAATGAAAAAAAATTAGAAACATAAACCAGAAGCAATATTATGTTATTTGAAATTTGAAACAAACCCATTACCCATCAGTGACTCAATCCAGTTGAATATACTTCCAAATTATCTTACACAGAAAATCAGACATCTTATCACCATTGGCATTGTATACTGATCACATCTAAAATCCCACATAGAGTTATCAAGTATGAAACAATTATACCTAATTAAAAAAATAATAATTATGGTTAACATTATAGTGTTGCCCTCTGCTTGTAAGTATTAAGTTCTTTAAAATCATGTGAAGTGAATAGATGTGAGGTAACTTGTGTAAGGTCACCTGGTTAACAGATTTCAGATCCATGCATTTTCCCAGTTTGTCTTAATGACAAATAATGTAATAAATTCTGACTTATCTTAAACATCAAATTAGGAGAGACACATTTCATGTAAAATGTGATCAGAATGAATTCAGCTATCTTTTAGTTGTGTCTTGCTTCACAAAAATTTTCTCCTTTTCCATGAGCCAGGAAAGGATTAAGTGCCAGTCCAATTCCAAAATGCAAGTCTTGAAACTTTCACTGACATAGCCCTCAAACCTGTCTCTTCATAATCATGCACATGCAGGCTATTTCTTTCTGGAACTTTAAAGTGACAAAGTAAAGTAAAGTACCCTCCCCCATTTTCCCCCAAAATTTTCCAAACCATTCACTCTCAAATCTTCTGTTAACACTGTCAGCGCAAACAGATTATTACTTTCTTTCTGCCCATGCTCCTGTCATTCCTACATGCTTAAACTTTCTTGCTTTTCCTTCTAGATATGTATCTCTCTAATGAATTTTGATTAAAGCCCCTTTAAAACTGCATATGTCTTATTTCTTTCCTGTTCTTATCTGACACTTTTCTTATTTTCTTCTACTTGTTTTTTACCAATTATATCTCAAATAATCTTCACTTCAATGAATATATTTTCTTTCTCTTTCTTTCCCACCTACCCACCCCTCTGAGGCTGCTGCAGTAAGGGAGGGATGGGGAGAGGGAGAGAGAGAGAAACTCTCTCTTGTCTGCATGCTTGACTCCCTCCAACATGGCTAACCAGCAAGCCAGTGTATGCTTCTCCTCATCTACCTTGTCCACCAAGTCCCCTGATACTGGTGCTGTGGCTTTTCATATGTCTCATTCTAACTACATCTCCTCCATTATTCTCAGTCTTTCCCTTTCCAGATCAAGGCACTTGGTGGTGGCTTCCCTTAGTGATTTGAGAAAGGGCCTTTCCATGGCCTCCACTCCCCTTTTTCCTTCCCTACCCAGCCTGATGGAACACAACTCTACCAGGAGGGTCTCAAGACCTTTTGGCATTTTCAGAGCTTCTCTGTACTCATGTGATGGCCCACATGTGTCCAACACCTGGGCCACTCTACTCCACATGGAGGTCATAGGCCATCCAGGGATTTTCCCCTGAGTCCTAACTCCTCTAGGCATTTCTTCAGTATCCTGCTGACTATGCCAGTTGTAGAGTCCAGCATGCCTCTGCACAGGATTATTCATGGCCCCCATCTCCCAAACAGTGGGGCAAGTTTGATACCAAAGAAAGAGGCTGGGAGCTCCATAACAATAGTAGATTAATAATCACATGGGTTACTTACATAGGAGCAGTCTGGGGTGGTGGCCAGACAAATGATGAATCCTCATCAAAAGAATAATACTCCTCAGGCTGGGGTGGCAGCTTGGTGACTCAGTGGATCCCACAAAGACCCCCAAAATACCCATGGTAATTATAGAAATCAAACAAAAGGAAAAGGAGTGATAGAGCATCATTATATATGCCATTGAGGTTTAGCTAATGTTTTGATTTACTACTTAGTACTGGGCTTAATTCCCAGAAACCCAGGTATCAAGGTCAATGCTGTTAAATAGATGTCCAGACACACAAGGTCATTGCTGTGTCCCTGTTATGGCTTTCACTATGTGGCTTTCACCAATAGGGACCCCTCCCTTGCCCTCAGGAGACTTTCTTTCCAAGGAAAGAGACAATATATGTGTACGTGTGTGTGTGTGTGTACACATGTGGACTTATGTACAAAACCATATACAAAGCAGATGCCCGTTAACCTTGAGGCAATCAAGAAAGGCTTAATGCCAAAGATGACATTTCAGATGAATTTTGAAGGAAACCAGGAATTCCAAGAGACAGAGGTGAAGTGAAAGAGCATTCCATGCATGGGAGATAGCCCAAGAATAGATATGGGAGATAGAACACTGTATGATAGGAATGGCAAGAAGGCCACCATTGCTATACGACAGAGTGCATGGAGGGAAATAATGTGTAATGAGTATGAAAAAGTAGGATAAGAACAGGTTGTAAAGAGCTCTAAAAACCATGCAAAAAGTTCATTATCTGATCCTTTAGAGAATAAAGAGCCACAGAGCTTATAAAGTGAGTTAACAGGGAGATGTAACTCCCTGATATATAAGGGTGAAATGGTCAAGTTTGTATTTAGGAAAATCACTTTGACAGTTATATGGAGGATAGCTTGGAATGGGAGGAGACTTGAGGTGTGGATAACAATTAGGAGACTCTTGTAATAGGCAAGAGGCAATGAAGGCTAAAACTAGTATGGTGGTTGTGTGAGGAAAGTGAAGGGGAAATGTTTGAAGGATGTTATGGATATAGAAGCATTAAGATATAGTAGCTGATTAGATATGTGGGGTGAGTGAGAGTGAGGAGTCAAGAATGATGCCAAGATCACAAAACCTAGACAACCAGAAGAATGGTAGTGCTGTAAACAGACATAGAGGAATTGGGAAGATAGGAAGGGTGGTGAGAGAATTATGATCTCTGTTTTGGACATGTTGATTTTGAGATGCATATAGGACATGAAGTTTAAATGTCCAGTAGTTTGTGATATATCACTGGAGATCAAGAGAGAAACTAGGGCTTAGAGATGTATTGGTTTGAGAGATGTTAGTATGAAGTGCTGATTGAACCCATGTGAAATTATAAGGTCACTGAAAGATAGAGTAGAGAAAAGGGGAAGAAGGAGAAGAGGGTGCTTGACAGATAGTTTTAGGGAACATCAACAATTAAAGAATTATTGTGAATGATAATCCAGTAAAAGAGGCTGAGGAATAAATCAGATAGGAGAACCAAGAAAACAGTGTCATGAAAACACAGAAAGGAGAACCAAGACAAAAGTGTCATGAAAACCCACTATCTAAAAGGAGAGGGTACTCAATAGTGTTAAATGTTATGGAAAAGTAGAGAAAGATGGAGACTGAGAAAAGTACATTAGATTTGGCAATTAATTATTGGTAAATTGGAGAGAACAATTTTCGTTCATGATGAAAAGACTTGTTATTGATGTGAAAGTGATCCCTGAATCAGCTGTGTATAGTATCAGTTTGTTAGGACTAAGATCAGAATTAGACAAACAACAACAACAAAAAGAGAATAATATTAGAAACAAAGATATAACATATAGTTGAAACTGTTTAACCCTGAATTTAAACAGCTAATAAAAAATAAAAAATGAGATGTGTGTGTGGGGGGGGGAATTACATTGATACTGACCACAATAATTTCATCTAGAAGTGGCAAATTAATTGCCACAGAAAAGAGACCAAGAGTCCAAAAAGTACCTTAGTTAGCAGACATTTGACTTACTTGTCAAATGGAGAGATGGATGCCAAAGAAAACATTGAGACAGAATGGAAACTCATTCTCAAAATCTTTCGAGTAAAGGTCGCATCCTAAATGGATATAGAGGAATTAGGAAGATGGGAGGGGTGGTGAGAGAATTATGATTTCTGTTTTGGACCTGTCAATTTTGAGATGTATATAGGCTGTGAAGTTTAAATGTCTATTGACTGTTATGAGAAATATTGTCTTATAAAGCAGTAGAAGTTAAATACAGTTTAAAGAAAACTTGGTAAATTATACAAGTAAGTAATATTATCTCAAGGGCACTGAAGGATAAAAATGTAAGGATGAATAAAAATAGAAGAAATATGGAAATATACAAAAAGCCCCATACCCTTAACATACTTTTCTCTATGCATGATTGAATCACCGTGTTCAGACCCGAGCCCAGATGTGTTTAGCAAGGAAATAAAAATAGCACTAAGCAAAAAAAAAAAAGGAATCATTGTGTGTATACATATGAGAGAGAGAGATGACTGCTGTGCAAAGTAGTTTGGGAAGGTGAAGACAACAAAGATGCGGGGGAAAAATCTCAGCCCTTATAAACAAAGGGAGAGGGTCAAAGAAACATAAAAAACAACCAAGTCGTGTGCCTACTCTCTCATCTATATACAGTTTTTATGAGACTCACCTATACATGAATCAGGGGCATCATCAATGAGGGTATTGATAGGGAATAAGCAGGCTTTTGCTAATGATGCTCCACAAGAGATGGCATCTTCACCATTTCACAATTAACTGAGAGATGTAGAGTATATAAGATCTCATCCTGCTGATTATGGATTGTGATAAGACATTGGACTCAGAAGAACAAAATGCCTTACTGTATATTTTCCGAGATGTCCTCATTCATCCATCAAGATTATTCAAGATTCCTTGGAAGACATAACAACAGAAATAATCCTGTTCAATCACAATAAATATTATTCAAGATGCATAATAGGGAGATATATGCCCACCACATGCATTCCCCACTGACAGGAAGGAGATTCAATGCAAAGTCCAGGTTAAAGAAAACTTCTGTGTGGATGGTGAGGTCCTCCTTTTGCCCATTTTGCTCCTTTTTTGCACATGACATTGTGTTGACTGCATGAATTCCCAAGAAGAGATCTGTAATCATTCAAAGGAGTTTGCCTGTCCATCCACACAAGAAAAATCAAATAAGTTAAGAATATTTAATACCAAAATTTCAGTATGTATGTGAATGGCAACCATATAGAACTTGCCCAACAGTATGTTTATCTGGCACAGACAATGGTTAAGTCCAGAACTGAGACAGGAGGAGGAGAACTGGCTGGATTGTTTTCCAGAAATTGCGAAGCTTTTTTATTGACCCCAAACTTCCTATGAAAGCAAAGGCTCATTTTTTCAACACCAACATTTTATCAGTGTTGCTATATGCCAATGAGACATGGAACCCTACCATCTCTAAAGAACTAAAAATGATTGTCAAACAGAAGGGAATGAGGAGTTATTTGGTTGAGGCTGCAATGTATAACTAACAAGAAGCTCTGCAGAAGAACATGAGTAAAGAATATCATTGAGGAACTGTGTGATAGGAAGAGAAGATGAACTGCTTACATGGCAGGGGTAAGAGAAGAGAGGGGGACAGCCCGAGTGCTTCAGGGCTACCCTCAAAACATCAGAAGCAAACAAGGAAGGCCACCAGCATACTGACGGGACTGCCTGTGGCAAACATGTGAGAGACTGTGGACCAGAGTCACACAGAATGGACAGTCATGAATGCATTGAAATCTGCCTTGCTGGAAGCAGCTTCCTAATCTGTTAGATCAGAGATCTGTGTTCATGTGTCTTGTAATATAATGGAGTTTAAAAAAATATAAAAATTTTTCAATAAAGTAGAATCATAAGCTTTATGTAATAAGATGAAATTTAGCAAAGATAAATGTAAAGCTCTGTATTTGGTTTCACAAAGTTCAAAAAAAGTGACAATATAGTTAGCAGGCTAGCTAAAATTTATATGAGAAATATTTGTGAGCTCTAGTAGGCTGAAAATTCAATAATGAATCAACTGTGAGAATTAGCAGCTCAAAAGAGCTAATGAGACTAAAACCTTCATTAATAGAAACCTAGTGACCAGGATGGTGCAATCTATCCTGGTTAGATAGGTCTAGAGGACTGTGTGTACTTATGGGAGTCACATTTTGGGATGGACATCAGCAAGGTAGAGTTTGTCCAGAGAGGAGTGACTAAGATGGTAAAGGAATCTGAAACTGAACTATAGAGGATTGATTGAAGAAGATTGGGACAATTATGCTGGAGAATGCTTAAGGGAGACAAGAGAGCTCCGTTCAAGTATTTGAAGGGTCATTATATAGGAGCAGAAGCAGGATCTTAGAGCAGAAAGAGAACTGACCTTGGAGTCAAGAAGCACTGGGTTTAAGTCCTCAATCCTGGGCAAAATGCTTAAATTTTTGAGTGTTATAAGATGAGTTGCTCAGTCATAGATAAGTAGTTGACCTAAATCTGTGGAGGAAGTTCCCACATCAAGAGTTCTAGATTGATGAAATCACAGGTCTGGATCTTCCATCCTTCATCCTCTTACCCTCTTCCCAATAAGTAAAAGAGGCTTTAGACTTGTTCTGAGGGCCTCAACAGCAAAACTGGGAGCAATGGGTAGAAGCTGAAAAATGGCAGAAGCTGCGGCCCTGCAGCCACCTCCATGTGGTTGCTTCAGAAGCTCCTGGCCTGTAGATTGCAGGGGAGCCAAGTGATCATTCAGAGGGTAAGTGCTCTTGCCTTGAGCTGCCTGGATCTGGATCGTGGTCTTGGGTGGTGGCCCTGGGAGCATTTTCAGTGAGCCAAAGCTGATGGGGGCTGCAGCGGCCTCCTAATAGCCCCAGCAGCTGCAAAACCCCCAGTGATTTGGGACAGAGCTTTCCCCTCTGGAAGCAGAGTTCTACTGAGCCGAAAAGTCAAGTAATTGACTGGCAACATGAACAGGTAAAGGAAGCAAAGCAAACCCAGCAATGCAACTTTAGGTTCCTTTTTGGGGAACAAAAAGGATCAAAGCATGGACTGGGAGGAAGACAACACAGTCAGAACTCCCACACCAAAAGCTTCTGAGAAAAATGTAGACTTGTTACAAGCCATAGAGCAGCTTAAGAAGGATTTTGAAAACCAAATAAGAGAAGTGGAGGAAAAATTGGGAAGAGAAATGAGAATGGTGCCAGAAAATCATGAAAAGAGAGTCAACAACCTGACTGAAGAAAATAATACCTTAAAAAACAGATTAACTGAAATGGCAAAAGAGGCCCAAAAAAGCCAATGAGGAGAAGAATGCCTTAAAAAGTTGAATTTGCCAGATGGAAAAAGAATCTCGAAAGCTTTCTGCAGAGAATAATTCCTTCAGAATAGAGTGGAGCAAATGGAAGCAAATGACTTTATGAGAAATCAAGATACTATTAAACAGATCCAAACAAATGAAAAAAAATAGAAAGCAATGTGAAATCTTGCATCGAAAAAACCATTGATCTGGAAAATAGATCCAGGAGAGATAATTTAAAAACTATTGGACTACCTGAAAGTCATGATCAAAAAAAGAAGAAGCTAGAAAGTATACTTCAAGAAATTCTCAAGGAAAATTGCCTTGATATTTTAGAACCAGAGGGCAAAATAGAACTTGAAAGGATTCACCAATCACCTCTTGAAAAAGAGCCCCAAAAGAAAACTCCTAGGAATGTTATATCCAGGTTCCGGAGTCCCCAGATCAAGGAGAAAATGTTACAAGCTGCCAAGAAGAAACAATTTGAATACTGTGGAAACCCAATCAGGATAACTCAGGATCTAGCAGATTCTACATTAAGGGATCAAAGGGCCTGGAATGTGATATTCTGGAGATCAAGAGAGCTAGAATTAAAACCAAGAATCACCTACCCAGCAAAACTGAGTATAATGTTCCAGGGGAAAATATGGTCATTCAAGGAGGTGGAGGACTTTCAAGCATTCTTACTGAAAAACCCAGAACTGAAAAGAAAATTTGATACTCAGATACAAGAAGCATGAGAAGGTAAACGTGGAAAAGAAATCATAAGGAACTTATCAAAGTTGAACTATTTACATGCCAACATGGAAAAATGATAATTGTAACTTATGAAACTTTTCTCAGTATGAGGATAGGTGAAGGGAATACAAATGTATATATACTTATACATAGACATATGTCTATATAGGAGGGTATATATATATATATGCATATGAATATTTATCTGAGTATGTGTATATATGTGTACATAGAGGGCACAGGATCAATTGAATAGGAAAGGACAATACTTTA
>JAQQSU010020506.1:0-10029 GCA_028627135.1 Pseudochirops cupreus | reverse complement strand
TTGTGAATATTATAATGTTTTGAATGTTTGTCTTGATTTGTAATGGAATAAACAGAGTGTTCACTCTATTTTGTAATCTGAACTCTAAAAGCTGTTCACAGTAGCATTCCTTTGGGAATCTGCTGGTGCATGGCATTACATCTGGAAGGATCCATGGATAATAACAGCCACCACCATTTGAATTGGATGATAAAAGTTTATTAGTGTGAACCTCAAAAGACAAGAGGGTGCTGAATGAAAATAATAGAGAATGAGTCTGACAGTGGCAACGGGAAGCCATGAGTATTGCCCTTCTCCCACCTTCGCCATTGAGTAGGGGAAGATATGAAAGTGCAGCCACACTGGAAAGGGTGCTCACTGGGGATGCAATGTCAACAGGAAGGAGTCAAGTTTTAGTGAGAACCAGAATATGGAAATACCAAAAAAAGAAAAAAAAATCATGAATCATGCTTTCTTAATATAGACTACAAAATTGGGGGAAAAAAAGAGGCAAGATTCAGTATCTATTGGTGCGCTCACCTACCTCTGCTGAAAATCTAGTCATTCTTTGAAAAACATATAATTTGGCAAATTTTAACTTGTTTTACAAATTTACTTCTCAGAAAGGGTAAGAAATAGGACGAATTAGGGGGCTACTTTGCTCTTAATTTTGAACATGGTTGAAACGGAAGTTAAGATCATCTGTAAGAAGAGTGGTCATGCCTTAGAATTCTTCATAGTGAAGGAAGAGAATGCTGGGTAATGCCACTGTGACTTTCCAGACCATAATACTCATCCTTGACCAACTCTACCTTAAATGTATTATCTTTCTCTGTTAGAGTGTAAGCTGCTTAAGAGGAAAGCAGTTTGTTGCTTTTTATAGCCCCACCAGTGTCTTAACAGTGCAGAGAACATTCTAAGTTCTTAATAAATGCTTTTTCATTCATAATCCAAATTGTTTTCACAACTTTCCAGCTGTGAAATGACTGCCCCAAGATTCAGGTTTTTTTGTGCAGCTGTTTTCTGAGATAATTCTGGGGACCTGTAAGTTTTCAGTTTTTCCAAGGTGTTTTCCATTCTTCCAGGTAGGATATGATGTAGGAAGAAGTGTGTTTCCTACTCTCCTGACCTGTGCTCTGATTTGTGAGGAACCACAAGTACTCTTTTCCGCCCTGGAACTATGACCAGGGTTCTAGCTCTCCTGCAATTGTAAGCTCTAGTGTGCCTAGTGCTTCTCCTCACCCTGGGATTGAGACCCAGGACTTTGACTTGGATCCAAGTATGGGCAATATACCCCTGGTTCCAGTGAACGGAACCTCTCCTGATTAGTTGTGTGACCCACTTTTATTCTGTGGGCTGAGAGATGAAGAAATTGCTACTTCTGCCAGTGATCCAGTTGCTCCTAAGGCCTGTTCTTGGTTTGCTGGGTCTTGGTCTGGTCTGGTGTGGTTTGTACTGGAATGGGTTCCACTTTCATGTAAGTGCAACAGACCTTTCCTGCAGACCTTCTGGAAAACTGGGCTGGAAAACTTTCATTTCATCTTTTCGTGAATTCTGCTGTTCCAGAATTTATTTTGAGGCATTAAAAAAAGTTGTTGGGAGGGGTTTTGGGGAGAACTCAGGCAAGTCCCTGCCTTTTTTCCACCCTTTTGGCTCTGCCCCAGTCCAGCAAAACTGGAGCAGTCATGTTTAGAGGAAAAAGATCAAGGAAGCAATTGATTCACTTTTTGAAAGAGATAATGTTTTGTCAATTTATGTCATAGAGAAAATAGGCCTGCCTAACAACCTGTCTTCTGCCTTCAAGAGGAAAGGAAAATATTCTTCAAACTAGAAAATTTTGATCATTGAAACCACAAGATAAGAAAGGATGATAACATCTATGAGTTCAAGTCTTTTTTTTTTGTTAGTTTATTTTTTTAAAATTGATTTGTTTATTTACTTTTAGTTTACAAGATTCAGTTCCACAATCCCTTGAGTTTCAAATTTTCTCCCCTCCCTTCCCCCCTCCCCCCATGGTGGCGTGCAATCAATATGAGTTCAACTCTTAAGGCTTAGATGAATCAGATCTTTGAGTACAGAAAGGAAAGAGGTCCAACAGGAAGTAGGAGAATAAGGAAAGACATGGAGGAGGAGGTAGCACTTGAATTGAGTCTTGAAATGAATTCAGAAGATGGAGGTGAAGTGAGGGCATTCTAAGTGTAAGAGACAGCTGGTATAACGGCATCGAGGCAAGAGATTAGATACAGAGTTTGTGCAATGGCAAGTAAATAAGGTTAGTAGGACAGAGTGTGCATGAAGCAGAGTAAAGTAAAATAAGTCTGAAAAGGTACTTTGGAACTAGATTCTCAGGGACTTTAAATGTCAGGACAAAGAGTTTGTATTTTATCTTAGCAGCAGTAGGGAGCCACCGATGATGTTTTTTAAACAGAAAGCGATATGGACTGTTCTTTAGAAGGATTGTTTTGTGAATTGAGGAGCAGACTGGCAGGAGACCAGTGAGGAGGCTGTTGCAGTATTATAAGGATGAGGAGACAAGTTGGGGGGGGAAAGGCAGACAGAGCAGAGAGAAGGGGACAGACTTAAGAGATGTTGTGGATATAAAATCAGCAAGGTTAGCTAAGTAACTGGTTGTTGGAGGTAAGGGGAGGGGCGGATTTAAGACTGTCTCCTTTGCTGTGAACCTGGATGACTGGGAGCATGCATAGTAGGCAAGGAAGATGATGAGTTCCATTTTAGTCCCATTGAGTTTGCAATGCCTGTGTTATATCCAAGTAGACATACCCAGCAGACAATTGGTAGTAGGAGTTCAGGGTTCAAGAGCTTTCAGGAGAGAGCTTAGAATTAGCTATATAATTCTGAAATCTTCTGCATACAGGTGAACCCATGGTTTCTAAAGAAGATTCTTAAGATAGAAAGTTATCTAGAGAAAACAGATCCCAGGGCAGAATCTTAGGGAACACCCCTGCCTAGGGTGTGGGAGATGGATAGTAGTACAGAAAGACAGAGCTGTGTCACAGAAGCTGAGGCAGGGAAATGTTTCTAAGGAGGGAGTCAGTAATGTCAAAAAGCAGCTGAATTCCAGTGGGACCTCAACTGAGGAAAGGCTGTTGATTTTGTAATTATGAGATCATTGGTAACTTGAAGAGAGCAGTTTCAGGTGAGTAGTAGAGAGGTTCTGAAGTCCCATAAAAGGTTGAGAAGAGAGTGGGAGGGTAGGAAATGGAGGCAAAGAATGTAGAATGTAGTTGTGAAAGAGAAGATAGCTATAGTACAGCACTTTGAGGGGATGATAGAATCAAGAGAAGGGTTTTTTTTTTTTTAAAGATTGGAGGATCTCCACTCTTTTATTAGTAGATAAGGTACTGGACTTGGAGTCTGGAAGACATGGGCTCATCTCTCCCCTCTGACTCCAGTTATGTGGCCTTGGGCCACTTAATTTCTCTGCCTCAATTTTTCCTAATCTATAAAATAGAAATAATAATACCTATTATTATTGTTAATTCTGTGATAATATAGTATCACAGATACTATAGTATATAGCACGGTTTGCAAACTTTAAAGTGCTATATAAATGTTATTTGTTACTATTTTTTATAGAAGACAGTTATATGCATCTATCTTATTATCTTTCTTAGACCTTCTTCTTTCTTTCTTTTTTTTTTTTTGCACTTAATAGTATTTTATTTTTTCCGGTTACTTGTAAAGATAGTCTTCAACTTCTACTTTTGTAAGGTTTTGAGTTCCAAATTTTTTTCCCTCCCTTCTGGGGTCCCCCCTTCCTCAAAACAGTAAGCAATCTGATATAGGTTATCCATATACAGTCCTGTTAAACATATTTCCACATTAGTTATGTTGTGAAAGAAGAATCAGAACAAAAGGGAAAAAAACAAATACGGTGAAAATAGTATGCTTCGATCTGCATTTAGACCCCATAGCTTCTCTGGTTATGGTTATCATTTTCTGTCACATCGTATTGCTTAGAAGAGCTGAGTCTGTCATCATTGATCATTGCACAACGTTGCTGTTACAGTGTGCCGTGTTCTTTTGGTTCTGCTTATTTCGCTCAGCATTCAGTTCATATATGTCTTTCCAGGTTTTTCTGAAATACCCTGCTCATAATTTCTTATAGAACAATGAGCTCTGCTTCTCTCTACTTAATTTGGAACCTTTTTCATAAATGATCTTGATGAGGGTATTTCTGCTTTTGAGTTTCTGTGAATAGTTGAATATCCAGTAGATAGCAAGGAACTGTACAGGAAAGAACGGTTCTTTGGCCTGTGGCTGATTGCTGCCTGTTGTGTTTCTGCTTGTGTTGTTACTTCTTTTTTTTTCCTTGTAAGAGGCATTTAGATGTTATTTGTAAAGACCTGCTTTTATCTCCAAAAAACTTGTGTATTTGAATTTTATAACAATGACATGAAGTTTAAGATAATTCTTCTTAGGTGACTAGGACCATTGATTATAGGGACTGCAGGTTTTATGGTGTGAGGCTAGGCTGTGGTTTCTGGTCTGTGAGCCAAGAGGAGATTGTGGTAACATCGCTTTCAGGTATTTTCCCCCTCTTTTTAAACTTTGCTTGTTAGTCCTTTGCTGGGATTTGATCCTTTGGCAGTTACGGCTTTTCCTTGGGCCTGGGTACTCTCTCTGCTGGAACAGATGACAGTGTACTGAAGCTTTAGAGTGAGTTCTGTTGTGGATGTGTTGGAAGTGTGGGAGGCTTTCCCTGACAACTGGGCATGCTGGTTCTCTCCGGTTTCTTGTTATGTGACCAGTTTGCTTCCTTTTCTGTCTGAACAAGCACTTGTTGGCATTTGTCATGCCCTTTTTTATGGTTAAATCGTTCTTGGGAATAGGTTCTTGCAGCCCTATTCATATTTCCCATGAATGTTTCCATTGACCTATGGGTTACTTATAATTTGACGCTCTGAGACTGTGGTGTGTTCTATGAACCACAGCTTTCTAACTTCACTGAGATATGGATATTAAAAAAATGGTGCTTTTGTGTCAGGTAGCATCTGGATTCATTCAAAGACCATCATAGTTTCTGAAATGAAATCCAGCAAGGCCCTGTTCTCTTAATCAGCTCTATTCAGCTTCTTGCCCCTCTTTTTTTTTTTTGCTTGTCCAAGGTACATTTACAGTTTAATTAATTAAATGGGAAGCTTACTCTGCTTGCTATAATCCAGGCAATATACATCCTCCCTCTACCTTTTTTTCCCCCAAACTGGGTGATTTACCAGGTTGTGTGATTTTTTTCCCCCCCTTAAATAGTTTAGTTTTGAGAAAATCCCTATATAGTGTTACCTGGAAAAAGGTACCTAAGACATGTGACCATTTCCAAAAAATCTCTTCTGTGTGATTTGTGTAGTATACCTGTCATGACAGTGATGAACGTCTTCATACCGTGTATCTTTCTCTTTTGTGCTTTGCGCTTCATACTGATAGTCTATAGTATTATACCAAGATACCTTTAGTTCTATCCATCAAGGGAATGTGTATGATTTTCATAGTGGTTGTAGGAGATATTTGTTGAAAGGAAAAACTTTAAGGCCTTGTTTCGGCCTAAGAACAAAAGCCAAACAAGGGAAGGGGAGGGTAATTGTATTCCTTGCACCTCTGAGTCAGTTGCTTGCCTAGGAAAAGGTGGTATGATCTAGAAAATTATTTATAAAAGTGTGCCTGTTCTTTTGAATTTGTACATAAATTAATCTCATAGATATTTTGGCAATGAGAAAAGTAAACATTTATGCCCTGTTAAAGTAATCAGTTTAGTTTTGGAGGAGAGTTTTTATGAGCATGATTTGTGCACTCTATCTTCCAACCCTTAAAGAAAATATTTGTGATACATATAGCTATTATGGTTCCGAGTAACATATCATCCTTTGTCCTTTTTCATTTTTCAGTTCTCTATCAGTTTTCAGCATTTTTTTTTTTGGTATTCTACCTTTGTTTAAGTTAGCAATAATTAGTTTATACATTGAATTTGTTTGATGGTTCTTGTTAGGGTCTTCATAAAATTTCACTTTTGTTATATAGTTGCATCATTTCAGTTGTGTCTGACTCTTTGTAGCCCCTTTTGGGATTTTCTCCGCACAGATACTGAAGTGCTTTGCCATTTCCTTCTCCAGCTCATTTTACAAATGAAGAAACAGAGGTAAGCAGGATTAAGTGGCTTGCCCAGGGACACACAGTTAAGTAAGTGTCCAAGGCTGGATTTGAGCTCAGGAAGAGGAGTCTCCCTGACTTCAGACCCAGCGCTCTATCTACTAGTAGCACCACCTGTTCAGCAGATTTTGGTATGTAATGTGTAATCACCTCTAAGGTGGGGTTTTTGTTTTTGTGGTTTTTGCTTTTGCTTTTGCTTCTGAGCACTGGTAGGCAAGATGACAAAAGTACCATGAAATAATGTTTCTTGTTGCCTTTACATAATACTATGAAATCTGCTTTGACATATCTCTTATTTACTTCTCCAGAGAGAATTTATGTAAATCCTTCACTTACTGGACTACTTCTTTTTTCTATATTCTAATTTCATTTATAGCAAGATTTTCAATTTTAGTATGACTTAGTTTCAAGTAGCATTTCTACTTACTGATTGTTGACTAAAGATCTCACATTTTGTCTTTTTCTTCCACTTAACCATTGTCATTATTGTAGCAGAAGGGGGTACACAGACTAAAGCTTTATTTCATATTTTTATTTGTCTAATTTGTTGCTGTGAGCAAAGAATTCCTTACACAGTGGCCATCCTACTGGCATTGAGTTGTTTCATACTTAGCAAATCTAGTCCTTGGATTGCAGACAGTCTATTCATAGAAACATGATAGCCTCATAGAATATGCTAGAACTTGCTTTCTGCAAATAAGGCATTAGAGCAAGACTTTTGTGATTTTTTTTTTTTCCAGCCTGAAAGTTGTAGAGATTACAAGACACTTCCCTTTTGGGATGGGTTGTAATCTCTACTGTAGAAGGGTGTTCACACATTGAGATCTTAGATCTATTGAAATTTGAGAAAGCTGACTATCAGTCAGTAGATTTTTTTTCTTTTGATGAAAGACTTCTTTTCTCCTTCTCTTCCTTTTTGGGAGTAATTATCCTGAACTCTTGTATTTGGAACTGTCTCCTTATGATAGCTTAAAAATTTTTTAAAGACCTTGGTGCTTTTAAAATTGTATCTCCAGATTTGAACTAAGGAGGATGAGTCTTCTTGACTCCAGGCCTAGCGCTCTATCCAGGGCACCACCTAGATGCCCTTTGTTCTTCAAATGTTTTTCAGTCAATTAAGAAATTTTCAATTTTGTTTCCATTTGCAAATTAGAAAGTTCTGTTATGCTTCTGTACTATATATACTGGCCTTTAAAATATAGTTTCTTACTGGAAATATGCAGACCCCAGAGAAAGAACAATTGAGTCCTGATTTTGTATGAGTGACTACTGTTATTCATACAGATTTGAGTCTGGGTGTTTTCTGATAACCTCCACTTTTTCAGTGTGTGAATGGGTAACTTTTTTGGACGGCTACATTTTTTTAAATAAGCCATGCTTTTTATCCCAACTGAATATGATGAGTTTTGAATCGGCTAACCCTTTTCTCCTTTTATTGGAGACTGTTTTTGTTAGTTGTGTTATATCATTAACTTGTAAAAGGCCGTCATCAGTTAATGTTCATTTATTTCTTTGGATTATTGAGAGACCATAATTTTCAGGTGATACCAAAGTAGCAGTTAAACATTTAAGTTGAGGACTAATTAATCTAGATGTAGAAACATCTGTATGGATTTTACAATAAAGCCGCCTTTCAGCACACAGGGAAATTTGTGTTCATGACACATTATTTGTTCTCCGTGCATCAGAGAAATCAAAACTCTCAGCGAGAACAAGATAAACTCGATGGTCACATAATTCTTTCAAAAAGGAAAGGAAAAACTGCTTGCTTCAGTTCTCCACCCTAGGAGAAGCAGGCACTAGCTAATTTTTGGCTTTAAAAATTTGGGCATAGATTTAACATTAAAATAAACTTTTTTTGGTGGGGGGTGTCAAATGGCCTTGCTTCAGGTAGGCCCTTGCAGGATGCACTGTCAAACCTGGTAAGTCTTTCATAGCTTGGGGTTATGGATGATCACATTCTTGTGGATGATGGTATGGTTGCAGTGGTGTAGCCTGGGAAGTATGGGTGGAGGCCAAGAAAATTAGGTTTGGAAGAGAGAATACTAACCCTGTGGTAAATCTGTTTTTTAAATAGGCTTTATTTATAAATCCTTTTCAGAACTTTATGAAAGTCTAAATAGGTTATACGTTCTTATAATAAGATTAGGAAAGTAAGGTTTTTTTTTTCTCCCTTACAGAAACCATGATGTATTTTTTTGCTCCATTTGTTTATATATAGTGATTCTACTTTATTTTTTTTTTTTTAAATCTTAACAGATTAGACAGAATGAAAATGAATACCGTATTTCATTGTTTACCATAGGGGTGTGAGTTACAGTGTCTGTCTGTTAAGGCTCTGTCTATCATGGTTATAATTTATGATGACTGGTTACACATTTTGACCAGTTAACTAATTTCATTCTTCCTTGAGTTTTTTAAAACTTTTAAAGCACAGTCATCTGGTTTTAGTGATTTATCAGTACTATATCTAGAAAAACTTATTTGGCATTGTCTCCTCAAGAGCCTTCTACCCATCTGCTTCAAAAAACAGTTTGGGAATGGAAAAAAACTCTTCACTGAATCCATAGTTTCTTTTAAGGTTTAGCTTAGGTGCCCAACTCCTTTTCTGATCTCCTAGTTGTCAGTGCTCCTAAAGTCCTAAACTTGGAGTCAGGAAGACCTGAATTCAAATGTTACCTTAGATATTTAATAATTGTGAACCTGGGCAGACTGTGTGCCTCAGTTCCCTTGTCTATAAAATTAGAGAGGTGACTTGATTACCTTTCAAGTCTCCTCCAACTCTAAATCCTAAATTATTGTGTATTTATTTACCTGTTTAAATGTTGTATCTCCCCATGTAGTCCATTCTAAGTTACTTGAAGATAAGAATTGTTTTTCATTTTGGAAGGTATTTCAGAAGCAGTAGATTTCAACCTATACCAGAAAAAGAATATGTATTAGAATATAACTAATTGATAAGTGGCCATCTGTCTTCTGATTTTAAGACCTTCAGTGATCAGGAACCTAATATCTTTTCACCTATGTATAGCTCTAATTTCACTTATATGTATAGTCCGTTTCACTTATATGTAACTCTAATCATTAGGAAGCTTTTCCTGATATCAAGTACAAATTTGTCTCTTTGCAACTTTCTGTATTGTTCGTGGTTCTGCCCTCTGAAGCCACAATTTTTCTGGAGGCCTTTTCTGACATACCCAACTGCTACTGGCCCACCCCTTTAATCCCTCCAAATTTCCTTGTTTGTGTTTTGTATTTACTTGTATACGTACCTATTGTCTCCTCATATAGACAATAAGTTCCCCGAAGAAAGGCAGTTTTTTTGGGGGGGGGGGGTTGTGTGCAGGTTTTTTGTTTTTGTTTTTTTTTTGCTTAGCGTTGTGACTATTGTGGAGTAAGTTTTTAAATAAATGTTTATTGATTGAGGATTGAACCAAAGTTTAATGTCCTTTTTATGAGACAGCCCTTCAGATACTTAAAGATAGTTATCATGTTTTCCCCCCATCCCCGCCTCAATCTTTTCCTCTTTAGGCCAAACATCCCAAGTTCCTTCTGAAGAGGTGCTGAATGGCCTATGTAATATATTTTGGGGTAACTTTATGATTTTATTAATTCAGTTTTGTGTTAAGTTGTAAAAGCCACATTTCTTAACTGTTTCTCCCTTTCCCCCCAGCTGTACTTGTCTTTCCTTGCCCCAGCCTAGAGGTATTTCCTCTCAAACCATTAACTCTTCATTCACGGTACTATCTCCTTTTGTCCTAGCAAACCAAACCCATCCACTTGCAAATCAGGATGGGTGCATCTCATTTAACTTGACCTCAAATCTGACCGCTGGTCGACCTTATGACATTTCAGGGCTCAAACCACACCCCCCCCCTTCCCTCC
>JAQQSU010020505.1:0-10029 GCA_028627135.1 Pseudochirops cupreus | reverse complement strand
TATCAAAATTTGGTTGCCTGGAGAGTTCATCATCATTGTATTCAATTTCATGACAGCATGCTTGCCTAGATTCTGGATAATGAATAATGCTCTCTTGCTTTTCCAGTAACCAATGGAAAGAAACAAGGTATAACAGCATGCACCCTAGCATACCCAGGATGGCTGCTAGCACAGGTTCTTTGATCTGATTTTCTAAAGGAAAGCAACTGAAAAAATGGTTAACAATCTTACCTGAATCAAACATACATCATATATCTAGTTCAGGGGAAAAACTCAGCACCCTGAACTTCAGAGTATACGAATAGAAGTTACAAGCAGGCAAAAAACACAGACAGAAAATAACGCCTTTTAGCAGACCAACAGACAGGGTTTCTAGACTGACCATCACATCACACAGTGTTAGCTACCAGAGAGGGAAGTACCAACCTCTGGGTTTTCAAAGCTGAGGGGGCTCAACAGCTGTTGAGCCTGGTCAAATCACACAACTGTTCCTATAAGTGAGCCCCAAAGCAAAACCACCTCAAGTGTGTGTGTATGTGTGTGTGTGTGTGTGTGTGTGTGTGTGTGTGTATGTGTGTGTATCCTTCTTCAGGGTTAGAGGACATCACAACATTTCTGACCCACTGTCTAATTACAAAGTAACAAAAGTTGTGGGTCTTTCTGAAAAACAAGCCTCCCCTAAAGCAAGCTTCTTTTGCTGGGCTCCAAGTGAGGCCCATTACAGAGCAGGAAATATCTTGAAATTCCCCAGACCTATTAATGGACAGGGAATATATTTAAATTTCCATATCATTACACAAGGCTGTATACTTGCTCCCATGTTTTTTAGCATGATGTTTTCAGTCATGTTGTTAAACGCTTTCAATGAAGATGAACGTGGTAATAATCAAGATCAGCTACCACACTGATGGTAAATTCTTCAACTTTAAAAGTCTCCAAGCCAAGACCAAAGTGGAGGGAGTGTCGGTGCATGATTTTCTGTTTGTAGAGAGTTGTTCACTCAATGCAGCCTCTGAAGCTGAGATGCGAGAAAGTTGGATCAATTCTCTGCTACTTGTGCTAAATTTTAACGTAACAATTTAACAGCAAGAAAACACAGGTTCTCCCTCAGCCACCACCACACCATCCATATGCAGAACCATTAGTTACAACAAATGGAGAAGTTTTGAATGCTGTGGATAAGTTCACTTACCTTGGTAGCATAGTTCCTAGGGATGTACACATTGATAATGAGGTTGACACACATGTTGCCAGAGCTAGCTTAGTATTTGGAAGGCTCCAAAGGAAAGTGTGGGAGAGTAGATGTATTAGACTGAAGCGGGGTGAAGCAGGGGACTGGATCTATTTGGCTTTATAAAAGCAGAAATAAACAGAAATTCTTTAACTAGTGTGTGACTGCTAGCCTTTAGACTATTGCTCTTAGGTATCCTTTTGGTATTGAAAGGGGAAAATGCAAATACTGATCAAACCTCACAGTAGTAACATCCCTGCAGTGAAATTGTTGGGGGTTTGGAAGTCCTTTACGGTCTTTCACTAGGGGTTTCTGAAGGTCTCCAGAGCCCTTGTGCTAACCCCATTGCTGTATGCTTGTGAAACTTGGACAGTATACCAGTACCATGCCAGGAAATTGAATTGCTTCCATTTGAATTGTCTTAAGACGAATCTAAAGATGACTTGGCAGGATAAGATACCAGACACTGAGGTCCTTTTTTGTACTACGCTGCCAAGCATTCAAACTCTTCTTCAGAGAGTGCAACTCTGATGGACTGTCCATGTTGTTTGATTGCAAAATGTATGCTCACTCAAAACACTTTTATGAAGAACTCACAGAAGCAAGTGTTCACATGGTGACCAGGAAGAAGTGATATAAGGATGATCTCAAGGTTTCTCTTAAGAACTTTGGAATTGATTGTATGAAATGGGAGACACTGGCACAGGATCACTCAGCATGGCAGGCCTTCATCAGAGAATGTGCTGTGCTCTATGAGCAAAAAAGAATTGAAATATCTCAAAAGAAATGCAAGATTCACAAATTTGGAGAATCTACTTCACATGTTCACATGGACTATTTGTGCTTGAATGTAGAATACTCCAAGCTCATATTGGTTTGATCAGCCAAAGTCAGACACACTGAAACTTGACTCTAGCATAGTGATGTCACTTTGGTCCTCTTCGAGAATGAAGGACAACAACCAACCATATAAAGGACTAGAAAGGATGTATAAAATGGTCAAATTAAAGCCATTATTAATTCCTGTTCTTTAATTTAGTCAGTATCTTCAGACTTTTGTTTGTATACATTTTGCAAGAGTTTCTGACAAATGGAAAAAATGTCTGAGTTTTATTCTATCTCCTCCTTTTCCTTCCTCATGAACCCTGCCTCTTCCTGATACATACAAGTTATGTTTGACCTTTTGACACAGATTCATTATTGCTGAATATCTTTGGTGAAGTTGATGCTAGTGTTTCTGACCTCAGTAGCTTAGCTGTACTCACAAAGCTTCCCCAGAGAACCCACATACTAAAGGAAGAACATATTCAGAAACCTCTAGTGAAAGACCCTAAAGGACTTCCAAACCCCCAACTGTTTCACTGCAGTGATGTTACCACTGTGAGGTTTGATCAATATTTGCATTTTCCTCTTTCAATACCATAAGGATACCTAAGAGCAATAGTCTAAAGGCTAGCAGCCACACACTAGTTAAAGAATTTCTGTTTATTTCTGCTTTTATAAAGCCAAATAGATCCAGTCCCCTGCTTCACCCCCCCCCCACTAAAGAGAGTTTTATATTTCTCAGTACTTTACCCATACCTGAAGCCTTGCACCTTCCATATCTCAGCTGCCCTGCCTTCCTTGCAGTGCTAACACTTGTTTCTACCATATTATAAGCTTATTGAAAGAAGGTTCACTATCTTAAAGAGCAACTTCCTGGGGAAAATGTATTCTACGGTGCATGGAAATTTAAAAAAAATAAAGTCAATGAGTTTTAGAATTGGAAGGAACCTTAGAGACTAACTTGTGTAATCCCCTTCATTTTATAGTTATCTACTCTGGACCTTATTTCTTAGGTGGCATATACAAAGTAACATAACAAATTAATTGCAGAAGTGGGACTAAAGTCTGAATTTGCTGAGTGTTAGACTGGTACACTTTGGTGGCTAAGAGAGCATATCTTGCTTTCAAGCTAGATAGGGCTTAGGAAGGAGCCTATTCCCTGGCCCTCTGCACTTAGTAGTTAACATTTATAAGTTGGGGAGGGCCTGCAAATGAAAGGGAAACACTTTGAAAAAGTTATTTAAGGTTATATAAAAATGCAAGGGGACTATTTTAGATGCATATTAGTAAAGTACTTTGAGTTATACCAACATAATGTTATTATAGATAAAGGTCATTAAACCCTTACTGCATACTTAGGCTCACATATATTCATAAAGAGAATCCTTCCGTGATTTTAGAGGTAGCTAAGTAACATGGTAGATAGAAATCTAGACCTGAAGTTAAGAAAATTTGAATTCAAAGCTGGCCACAGACACTTACAACCTATACGACTCTTGGCACATTACCTAATCTCTCAGTTATGGCTTCCTCATCTGTAAAATGGGGCTAATATTAGCACCTACCATGATTATACATATACACACACACCTGTGTGTGTGTGTGTGTTTATGTATGTATATATAATCTTGGTAGATGCTAATATGTATGTGAGATTTTTTGCAGACTTTAAAACTCTATTCCATCCAGGGTTTTAAATTTGGGGGCCTATATTTTTGTCTTAAAATATTTTATAACTGTAGTTCAATATAATTAATTTCTTTTCTAATCCTCTGTATTTTACTTGATTTTGTAAGTATCACATAAGTAAATATTTGTAAAGGGATTAACATATGTCCTGGCACATAGTAGAAGCTTAACAAATGCTTTTGTCCTTCTTTCCTTTATGCATTTAAAAGCATTATTCTGAGAAGGGGTTCAAAGCTTCTCCAGATTGCCCAAGGGGCACATGATACACTCTATATAAATATTGTTATTATTACACACTTTGGAATAAGATAGCAGTGGGGACAGAGGAAGAAACTATAAATGTACTCATCTTACCTTTCTTCATACTTATGGGGTGAATTGGCTAAGTGGCAGAATTTCATGTGGGTAGAACTGTCCATATATGATGTGTGATATGATGAAAAGAACAGTATATTTAGAAATCAGGAGACCTGGCTTCCAGTTCTGGCTTTACCACTTAGCTCTATGACCTTGGTTAAGTCATTTAACCACTGCTTTTTATCTTCTTCATCTTTAAAATGAAAGGATTTAATTAGATGACCTCTATGGCCCTTCCAGCTCCAGGACTCTAAGATCACTTCAGGGCACTGTATAAACTGAGTAAAGCTGGATATCTTAGAGTTTAAATTAGCAAACCTTCATTCTTAGCAGTTACTAACTGTTGTAATGAAGAAGAATGAACACTGGATTAGCATTCAAGACAACTGGGTTTTAGTTCTTGCTAGGCCATTAAGGAGCCAAATGACCTTGGGAAAGTTAGTTCCCCTCTCTGGACCTATACTTCCTGGTCTCTAAAATGAAAAGATTTGATTATATCATCTCATCTTTTCTAATTCTGATGATCTATGATTTAATGGCTCCTATGAACCTATTTGGGACATTGACCCCTGACTTCTTCTCAATGACTACCCATATATCTCTGTGGTGGGGGCATGGAGGTAGGTGTGAAGCGGGGAAAGGAAGAAAAATTGGGAGGGTTTTCTGTTCTCTCTGTGTTCCCAGGACATACTATCTTGTCATTCACCAGACAGAGGGAGAGATACTCCAGATTTCATTCAGTAGGACCTTCATATATGGGAGAAAGAGAGAAACCAAGTCCAGGCTTAGGAGACATGTTTGTATAAGCACCCACAGGTTAGAATTACACGCACATCACCTAAGTCCATATAACAAAATAAAACTAAGTATTTTAGCTTCATTTAAAATTTGATGGGGAAAGCTCCAAGAGAGCTGGTACAAATGATTGCCTAGTGTAGAGATGAAATTAATACAGTGTAGGATTTTTAAAAAAATATCATTTGAAGGCTATCTAGTTTTAATACGGAAGAGGAGATGTTTATTGAAAACTTTGGAAGCTGTTCCTCATTTGAGGCCTCTCTGACCAAGACAACTCTGTCTATAATGGGCAATTTTCTTAACCCTTGCTTTTGGGGGTGGTATCAGAGCTTAGGTATCGTTTAAATGTAATTTCCCTCTCTCTCACACACAAACTGTCTCACTTTTAAATTTCAAGTAGCAATTTAGATCCCTGGTCTTTATCGTATGCTCCTGCTTCAAAACTCACCTTTGTTTTGAGTAGGGTTTGTCTTCCACTGAAATCCAGTTTCTTGCCTCAAACCTCCAAGCCAGGTTGGAATACGGTAACAGAGGCAATTACACTACTGAGCAAGCTGCCAAGCTCTGAGGTTAAGGTTCCACACCTGGGGATCATCATTCTTTCCCATGTCAATTTATTATTTAAGGACTTCTTATTATTTGAAAGCTCTTATAGTGCTCCAGCAATTAGAGTAGTTTGAGATTCTGTCTGTATTAGGGACATTTATTTTGCTTTGCTAGCTCTTTATGCCAGAATAATTAAATCTCCTTCTAATGCGTCAGTAGCAGACTGTTTTGAAGTTGACAGAGTCCCGCACCTCTTTAGTAACAAAATACGCCAAGATAAGCACTGATAATTAACTTAATATATGTGAATGCATGTATGTATAGAGATATATGCCTATGTATCTTGCAAATAATAAATTTAAAATAGAAAAAAAATTAATTCTTCTTTGATGTTAAAAAAGAAATTTTGTATATTGTAACTGCTTGTTAATATACAAGCAAGATGGTAAAAAAAACAGCCTAATCAGGGAAAGGAATATTCCCTGGGTTAAAAGAAAGAAACAAAATAGCCCAGATAATACTGATTATGTTGTCCCCAGCCCCTAAAATTAAATGGCATATTCCACCGGATATATTGAGAATGGGAAATGTACTAACTTGACCTCCTGGGAAATGTTCATTTGAATATGCTGTGGATGCAAAGTACCCTTTGCAAATTTTGAGCTTTACCATGAAGCTGTTTATAGCAGACTGGTCTCTTTTCTAAAGAGTATATTTGCATATGATAGTTTAAATCTGCTTCTCTTTTTTGTTCCTGGAAGATTAAGGCTTCCTCCCTGGGAGGAAGTAAATTAAAGGCGGTTTTTCTTACAATTGGAAAAAAAGTACAATTAGAAGATAAGAGGAATGGATGTTGTTTGCAAAACAGCTTTTACTTCTAAAGGCAGTAGCTAGAAAATATTGAATTTCTGGAGATGAGCCAGCAGGAAATGGCTATACATGTAGGGGCTGACCCTTGGTGTACCATATCACGGGCTCAAGGAAGACCCCAAAGGAAGTCCTATGGGTTTTCCTTCATATCCTTGCCTGAAATATCACTTTCAGAGTTGTAGCTGTTTCTTAAGTCTTTATCCCTTCTTAAAATGACCTCTGATGCTTTGTGAAAGAAGGAAGGATACCAAAACCAGTTTTTGACTGTGAAATGGAGAGAGCGATGAAGGGTAGTGGTGGAATAGAAGCAAGAGTTCTTGGGGTATAAAAAAAGGGATAAGGAGGTACTACTCAAAGGTAAAAGGAAAAGAAGAGGGAGATTGGGGAGCTGGGAAACAAACCTACATCACAGTTTTTGCTTTTTTGTCAGAAATGTGACAATCGTCTTGTCTTGGGGACATTGCCCATGACAGACGATGGTCAAAATGTATCACAATCAGATAGGGATAGGATAAGGAGTCCCTTGGTGAGGAAATACTCTCTCCCAATGCTGGCTGTCACTTTTTTTTTTTTTGCAGTTTCTGGTCTCAGATTCCTGGGGCCCTTGCTGTTGAGGTTCACAGTCAGAAGCAGGACTTATGTCTGGTTCTGCTTGGCTCTGGTCCAGTGGATAGAGAGCTGGGCCTGGAGTCAGGAAGACTCTTCTTCGAGAGTTCAAATCTGACCTCAGACACTTACTTGCTATATGACCATGGGCAAGTCACTTAGCCCCATTTGCCTCAGTTTCTTCATTTGTAAAATGATCTGGAGAAGGAAATAACAAAACTACACCAGTATTTTTGCCAAGAAAACCCCTAAATGGGGTCATAAAGAGTTAGACATGATGGAATGATTGAACCACAGCTTCTTGACTCCTGAAGCCAGTTTTTATATGAATCAAAAAATATGTAATTGAGAAATTTTTCAGTCAGCTGAAAAATCTTGCTAGTGAGATTTTCCTAATCAGATTTCCTAATAATTTAGACTTTGAGAAATGAATTTCACAAATTTTACTTTGCATTAATCTTCTCTCCTTCATTTCATCCTCTTCACATCCCCTCCTACCACTATGCTTACAATATCACGGGACAATTTATGGGCTACGGATGGAATGGAATGCTTATTGTGCCATAAGAAATGGTGAACAGTTTCCGAGGAATTTGGGAAGACTTGTATGAATTGATGCAGAGTGAAGTGAAAAAAGCAAGGGGAACGATTTATACTATAACAACAATATTGTAAAGATGAACTACTCCCTGAGTCTTGACAATTAGTCCTACTCTGCGTCACTTTGATCTTGACTGAAATTTTCCTCCCCTTTTCCCCCAAGTCCTGATTCTATGGTTTCTTTAGGGACTTCCTCAAGGTTTAATTTCTTCCAAGACTCTGATCTTGCCTAATGCTCTTTATACTGAATTCTCTTGGCACTCGCATTTCAGTACACATCCTAAACTGGAAGAGGTCCATTTAGCCTGTACATTCACAGAATGTTTGATTTGCTAGGTCACATGGAGACCATCTCTACCAATCTTTCAGTTTACCCAGGGTTCTAAACCACCCCCAGAACCCACGTCTCTTGATTTTCAGTTCTTTTCCATTTATTTGTTTCTTTTAAGCATACTATTTATATGTTACCTTGGAAACATTCTGGTTTTGTTTTTTACACAAGCATCTAGGTGGACAGAAAACAGGGCCTCAAGTTAGGAAGATGGTTCCAAATTTGAGTTTCTGTTTGCCTCAGTTTCCTGATCTATAAAATGGGGATAAAAATAGTATGTACCTCCTAGGGTTGTTGTGAGGATCTAATGAGATAAAAACTGTAAAGTGCTTAGCACACGTAGCCTGGAGCATGGTCATTGCCATATAATGGTATTACTATTATTATTACATTCAAGTTCTTTACTTAGAGAAGGCGGTATGTTATAATGGAAAGAGCCTTGGATTGGCATTGGTGGTAGAAAGGTAGTTGTATTGTTGCAATTCCACAAGAACAGCTTCCCTGGAGGATGGCTGCAAGGGATGGATGGGATGCAGGGGTTAGGGGTGCCACTTTTCCCCATGCTCTTGGGCATATGGGCCCTGAGGAGGTACTTGGTCTTGGTGGTAGCTCTTCCCTGGGCTTTTAGCTAAAGCCTGCTGAGCTGTCTCACCCATGATCTTAGGAGAGATGGTGATTGGGGTAGTGGCAATAGTTTGACCTACTTGGTACCTATAACCTCCCTCAGGATACCTTATTGTTTCAGCTAGTCCGGACTTTCCGCCCCACTGGGGGCATTTGACTAATAACTAGCATTGGTGGTAGCAAGATGGTGGACTCCTTCTCTAGAAGAGTTGCTTCCCTGATTTATGGTTGTCGGGGGTCAGGTTGGAGTTGAGGGTGGTAAAAATGTGAACTTTATTTTTACTTATTTGTTTTTTGGGGGAGAAGATCTGGGTTTGAATTTATTTTTTTAAAAATAAATTTATTTATTTATTTTCTTGTTTATATCATTCATTTCCACGAGATTTTGGGTTACACATTTTCTCCCCATCTTTCCCCTACCCACCACCTCAAAACAGCCATCCCACTGTATAACCCCTCCCCCAATCTGCTCTCTCCTATGTCCTCCCCCATCGCCCCTCTGACTTTCTGTTAGGGCAGGATGGATTTCGCTACCCCAGTGCCTGTATATCTTAATTCCCAATTGCATGTAGTTAATAATAATAATTATTATTATTATATATATATGTATATATATGTATGTATATTTAACATTTTATTATAGAACTTTAAATTCTAGATTCTTTCCCTTCCTCCCTTGTCACCCACCCCAACTGGAAGGACAAGCAATTCAATACAGACTCTACATGTGTAATTACACAGAACATCTACACAGTCGACATATTGTGAGAGACTGATTATATGTCCTTTCTTCCTATCCCGCTCCACCCTTGTTCTATTCTCTACCTTGTCCCTTTACAGAAGTGTGTGCTTCCAGCAACCCTCTCCCCTGCCCTCCTTTCCATCATCCCACCTCTCATCCCCATGCCCCCTACTCTCCTGTGTGGCAAGATACCCAGTTTAGAGTTTATGTCATTCCTTCCCTAAGCCAAATTCAATGAGATTAATGTTGACCCTTTCCCTTTTGCCTTCCTGTTCTTCCCCTCCATTGTAACAATTATCCCTTGCCTCTTCTATATGAGATGATTAACCCCATTCTGTCTCTCTCTGTCTCTTCTCATTCTAATCCTCTCCCACCTCAGAATTTCACCTTTTAAAGTATTGTCCCTTCCTATTCAATTGATCCTGTGCCCTCTATGTATTCATGTATATACATACTCAGATATGATTCTTGGTTTTAATCCTAGCTCCCTCTATCTCTGGAATATCATATTCCAGGCCCTTCGATACCT
Source organism: Pseudochirops cupreus (assembly GCA_028627135.1). Classification (NCBI taxonomy): domain Eukaryota; kingdom Metazoa; phylum Chordata; class Mammalia; order Diprotodontia; family Pseudocheiridae; genus Pseudochirops; species Pseudochirops cupreus. The sequence goes on along the minus strand of JAQQSU010020505.1, from coordinate 281 downwards.
TAATGTAGAAGCTGCTAGATCCTGCGTTATCCTAATTGTGTTTCCACAGTATTCAAATTGCTTCCTCTTGGCAGCTTGTAATATTTTCTCATTGATCTGGGGACTCCAGAACCTGGCTATAACATTCCTAGGAGTTTTCTTTTTGGGATCATTTTCAAGAGGTGATCAGTGAATTCTTTCAAGTTCTATTTTGCCCTCTGGATCTAAAATATCAGGGCAATTTTCCTTGAGAATTTCTTGAAGGATGCTTTCTAGGTTCTTTTTTTGATCATGGCTTTCAG